>JACXGM010019867.1:0-17951 GCA_016801145.1 Umbra pygmaea | reverse complement strand
GTGTGTGTGTGTGTTTACAGGTGTGTGTGTGTGTGTGTGTGTGTGTGTTTACAGGTGTGTGTGTGTGTGTTTACAGGTGTGTGTGTGTGTGTGTGTGTGTTCACAGGAGTGTTTGTGTGTTCACAGGTGTGTGTGTTCACAGGTGTGTGTGTGTTCACAGGTGTGTATGTCCTGGCAGCCACCAGCCGTCCAGACCTGATAGATCCTGCTCTGCTGAGGCCAGGACGCCTGGATAAGTCCCTCTATTGCCCCCCTCCTGACCAGGTCTTGGCCACAATACACCTAGTTATTATGTTCTGGTAGTATATTATCAGTAGTGTATTATATACCACCTATTTATAATCTGGTCAATAGTAGTGTATTATATACCACACCTATTTATAATCTGGTCAAAAGTAGTGCATTGTATACCACACCTATTTATAATCTGGTCAATAGTAGTGTATTATATACCACACCTATTTATAATCTGGTCAATAGTAGTGTATTATATACCACACCTATTTATAATCTGGTCAGTAGTAGTGTATTATATACCACACCTATTTATAATCTGGTCAGTAGTAGTGTATTATATACCACACCTATTTATAATCTGGTCAGTAGTAGTGTATTATATACCACACCTATTTATAATCTGGTCAGTAGTAGTGTATTATATACCACACCTATTTATAATCTGGTCAATAGTAGTGTATTATATACCACACCTATTTATAATCTGGTCAATAGTAGTGTATTATATACCACACCTATTTATATTCTTCTGGTCAACAGTAGTGTATTACACAAAAAATTGGTTTGTAATTTTGAAAAATCTAATTTAATCTTACAATGCAAATAATTGCCCTGTGACATCTCCCATGTTATGAAGTCCTTTTAACAGCTACTGTGTTGCTCTCAGATGTTTTTCGTTTTCAGATTCAACACTATGGGCGCAATATGAAATGGTCTGATCATGTTGGTATTGTTATTGGCCTCATTTCCTGCCCAGGCGGCCCGTGTGGAGATCCTGAAGGCGCTGAGCCGTTCCGTGAGCCTGGCGGCTGACGTGGACCTGGAGGAGATAGCCACGGCCACCGACACGTTCACCGGAGCTGACCTGAAGGCCCTTCTCTACAACGCACAGCTAGAGGCCCTCCACAGTAGTCTGGGCACCAGCTTGATGCATGTGAGTCAACCTACATCCAGGGGGCGCTGTGGCTGTAACAGAACGACAGCCATGCAACTGCCTGACAAGTTCAGATTCTGTACTCAGTTCAGTAACTTTAGGTTTGTGAGCACTTAACTGGAGTGAGGTTTTGGTATTGGTACAGTGTTTATTTCACCTTCGAACATAGAGTTTGGGGGTCCACGTGGTGTAGCGGGCTAAGTCGCTGCATTGCAAGATACGTCATGATGGTCAGTGGTTCGAGCCCAACTATGGGTTCTACAACATTCACCGGACCTCCAGCATGAGGCAGCGCAAGTTGGCATAGCCCTCCCCGGGTTCTGGGATAGATAAGTCGAATTATCTACCTTGTGTTCAGATGGAGTGCCTGTATATTCAATCGCAGAAGTATAGTTGGTGAACGTATTCATCCAGGTGAGAAAAGAATTGGTCGGCTCTGTAACATGTGGTTTGATGAACCATGTGCGCGCCCCTCGCCATCCCATATCTGTCCAAGGAGTTGCGGAGCTGCTGACATGGCAGGGTCAGTGGGAATCGGACAAGACCAGTTGGGATGGGAGTAAAATGTTGTTTTCTTTGTGGTATCCTCCCACAAATCTCTTGTTTATTGTCTTTCATTTTGTGGTCTAATTTGTTCACATTCTGACATTAGACTGATGGAGGCCCAAGCCTGTGAAGCGCTTTCATAGCTCTTATGAACATCAAAATGTGTTCTACTGAGGTTTCTGACATTTCTTTTGTCAGTAATCCTCTTCCTCCAGCTGTCTATTGGGCAATCAGATGGCTCAGTCTAGGGAGACTTCAAATCAAAAGGTTGCCGGTTAGATTCCTGGGTGGGTCAAATCTATCCTGTACGTATTGTACTTTGCCCTGGGTAAGAGCATCTGCTAAATGATTAAAATGTAAGAATGTAAACATCTCCGTTCTCCAGGATCTGGGCTCGGGTTCAGAAAGCGACGTCAGCCTGTCCTCCATGATCTTCCTGAACAACAGCAGTGGCTCTGACGACTCTGCGGGGGAGGGCGAGGGTGGCGTCACGACGGACCCCTCCACGGTGCTCCGAGAACCCAGTGATGTGGCCACTGAGGACCGCCCAGGGAACCTCTGGAGGCTGTACTTTGGCAGCTCCTCCTCCTCAGGACCGGTGAGATGGTGATTGGTCGTGTCCCAAATAGCAAACTCCTATTCGTCCAATGCCCACTCAAGCATGTAGGATTTTGGTCAGAAGTATTGCATGATATTAGGAACAAGGTGCCATTTGGGAAACAGTTGTGATTGACTGTAAAACCGACCAATCAAATAAAAACATACTTTCAGAAAACGAACTAGCGGGAAATAAAGACGCTTGTATTTGTCTGAAATCAAACACGTACAAGGTGTTTCCTGAGACACACTTATGATTATCTTCCATTGACTACATCAAAACGCATCGCACTACTCCACGCCACCACAGGCTGGTGAAGTACAGATTGTGTTTCCACACATTGTTGCAATTTTTGTTGTCATGGGAAAGTAAGAAATAAAATTATTAAAATCATTGTATCCATTAATATTTTTATGTAACAATAGTGCAAAAAATGAATTTTTATTTAGAATCCTCAAGGAAATGTGTCAATTAAACGTACAATTTGTAGTTTTTGGCCGCCAGGGGGCTCTCAATCAAAACAATAGCAAAATATGTACTTGGATGACGTCGGGAAGTAGTGTGGGATCATGGGTTTTGTTATCGTCGTCAATGAAAACCTTCCAATCTAGCGTCTCCGGCAGAAAAAATGTTCACTGACAAAGTAATGTATTGTTAAAAATATTATAACATTATTCACATTATGTTTGGCGGTTCCCTGGAACTTAGAGCAACTAGCGCAGTCAAAGGTTACATGACGTCATTGACGGAAGACTAAATTAAACGTCCCATGTCATCGAATTATATTACAAATTTCTCTGAGTTTGAAAGTTGGTGTAAACATTTAGGATAATGTAAGTACACAACTAAGAAATATATATAATATAGGTATAGTGATGTTTGCTTTTTTTAATGCAAAGTACATCTTTTGTTATTGTTTTGGAAAACTACATATTGTACCTTTTAAAGAAACCAACAAACATTAGCTGTTGAATTTCTCCATTTGTAACTCCACCCACCTGATCCGCTTCATCACAGAGGACTACTAGGTATTTTATTCCTCCGATATAGACCAGTACGATGTGCTACCCAGCGGGAGGTTATTAAATGGGTACACCATCTGTGCAGTGATAAGTGCGCCTTGGCATGATGCTGTTACTGAAAATAGGCATCAAGGACTGGGGGACCAGACATATTTGACAGCAACCCAAGGATGTAACTGTCTTGGTCAAGGGCAGAACAACAGATATTTCATCCTGTTGTCTTCGGGATTTGATTTAGAATAATTTAGTAACCTTGCCCGGCACTCCATAGCATAGTGTATTATATTCCTAATATGTGTTGGCTATATTAGAGCCTTCAAAATCACAAACTGCTGTTTTGTCTTCACCCCTCCCCTGGCTCTAGAACTCCCAGGGTGCCTCTGGGCCAAACTCCAGTGAGCTGACCACTGCATCGATTAGGGACCCAGGCTGCTCCCTCACCCCAGCCTTCATGTCATCCCTTCAGGGAGGCTTCGAGGACCTTAGCCCCGAGCAGCTGGAGGTCCTCCGATTAGACATCAAAAACATCAAGAGCAGCTACAGACGAGCCGCTGTAAGTTTAGCACCAGTTATTTTGGCATGTAGGGTAAGGGTTTTACCCACCCCTATTGTGGAAAAAAACGCTGTGCTTATTTATTCATAACAAACGCTAACTAGCTATTACCTCTCTATGTTTTTACATAACTGCTTAAGATGACAATTATCACTCATGATATGGAATTTATGATAGCATCTAACTATTCATGTATTAATCCTAGCGCATTCAGGTATTAGGTCAAACCACTGCCAGTCTTACAAGCCAGACGGCTACTTCCGCAATCTTTTTCAAAAGCGTGAGCACAATTCCTGCTAAACTTTCCGCCCCACCTACCCAAACTTGTGATTTGTTGTAAAAGTTGTCTGAAGACAGTGGCGGCTCCTGGAAAAATTCTCAGGGGGGCAATTTTTCTGATAGTGATTAAGGTGACCCATTCAATAGGTACATTGAGCAAGACAGTATTAATTTGTTGCTAGGTGATTTTTATTTATCTCACCTTATTTAACCAGGTTAATTGATTGACAACAAGTTCTCATTTGCAATCGCAACCTGGCCAAGCTAAGGCGCAAGGGAACATTAAGTTACACATAAAGCAAAAACATTCAGGTATACAGCTACACACATAAACTGTATTAGGTTAAAAAATACTGTACATTCACTGCAAATGTGGTCTAAGAATAGATTATTGGAATGTAAAGTGGCAGTACAAGAGAAATGACACTAGGATAGGTAACATGATGAACATGGCTGAAATGTGCAAATTACTACTTCATTCTGACTCCCTAACCACTGAACCATCTGCACCACATCCGAGATACCAAGTTACTATAGCCTGCCCTACACTATAGCACCCACAAGACTGGCCTTATGGCAAAAAAACTCTATGTGCCCTATTTTAACGATCTGAAACACAAGTATCAAACGTGAAATGCAAGTGACATTGTGGGAGGGTCCCAGGCGCTCTTGCTATTTTACCGGCGGGATAAATTACTCTTGCACCCGACGCACAACTAAAATGGGCAGCAGTGTTGGGGAGTACCCGTATATAAGACGAGGTTTTTGTCCTAAAAATAGGCTGAAAAATTGGGGGTCGTCTTATATTCGCGATATAGACCAAATCACGGGGAAAACGGAGAAAGCAGGGGGAAACAGCAGAGGGCGCCAACGCAATAGGCTAATTAATGACAGTGTTATACATTAAATAAACAATAAATTGCTGCCATGGTGAGATCAAGAGATCATCTTGAGAAAAGCGCTTCAAAAGTTGGTCAAATAAACCAACACATTCGAAACAGTTAACATTTCTGAACTCATTGACAGAGTGCACTTTATTTTGTGACAAATTATTCCAAATATTTAAATGTGCTATATGTAAAACGGACAGCCAGCGTTAAAAAATGGGTACTCCCAGAATCGAGACTAATGTGACGAACAAGATCAGCGCAATCATGACAAGCGAACTGTGTTTTACTACGTCTATGGTCATGGAACCGTTTAGAAACATGCATAGTTTTTTTAGGTTGTCTAGAATCTCTATGATCTTGTTCGTTTGTTTGCTGCTTCCATGGCTGTAGCGCGCTGGGTTTGCGTTTTTACAGGTATATCTGGCAGTCCGTTCGTGCTGTCAAAATGGGCAGTTGATAACAACACACAGGCCAAAACATAAACATAAATTTCGTGTCGGAACGTACTTTTCCAAAAGAAAAAATACTGACATTAGCATTGTTTTCAGAAAATATAGTATTTCAGCTTAACATGTTTCCTTAATATCTGATGAGGCATTGGCGTCATTTTTGGATTTATTACAGTACATGTATTACATTATAGCACATTTAATGAATGGTGTTAAAATGTTTTTTTTTCAATTAATTATCACTAGAACATCTTTTTTGTCCCCAAAAATAAATCTGGAAAATGGGGGGGGTCGTCTTATATTAAGGGTCGTCTTATATTCGAGTATATACGGTAGTTAACTACAAGTAGCTACTAACCTAACTACATTTTGCAGTAGCTCAGTTGCTTTTAAAGAGAGTAGCTTTTCCAGTAGCTAACTACTTTTTGCAGCAAGTAGCTATGTAGCGTAAGCAAAAGCTACATTGTATTTCATCCATGGTTTTGTCAAGCCTGTCATGAATGAAGAGGCACAGCTTCTTATTAGATTACAAACAAAATGTGTGCATTATCGCCACCTGTTGTTTAATCACGCGTCCTGCGGCTTACGGTTCAGTGACGTACAGAAGTGGGTTGACAATTCAAGTTCGACATACCCATGCTATATTATTCATGATGGAGCAAGACATGGCAGCAGAATCGGAGGATGGAGAAACAACTAATTACCCATGGCCTTTTGTCCTAGTTCATGTCTCTCAAGGAAACGCAGAGTAAAGCCTGACAGTCTGAGATATTTGTGCATTGTGTGTAATAAAACAATACTCTTTGAAATCATAAATGTATTGCATTGTTTTAAACAGAAAATATTTTACTTAATACATTCCTCAGACACGTATTCAGTTATTTATAATATACATTGTTAAAAAACAAAATCAAAGTAGTTTCAATGTAGCTAGCTACTTTTTGATAGTAACTTGTAGTGTAGCTAACTACTTTTCAAAAAGGTTAGCTTGGCTGTAGTTTAACTACAATAACTTACAACTAGCTTGTAGCTTGTTAAACTACAGTTTCAGAGTAGCTTCCCCAACACTGAAAATGGGTAAGTCTGAAGTAGCTTCATTAGTCATAGGTGTGGTTTGGGCTTAACATGCAATAAACCAATCAGAGCGTCATCTCACATTCCCTTTAAGAGCATGTGCGCATGTTCCATGGCGGATTGCTATGATAACGGCAGATTATTGATTTCTCTTTTTTACAAAATGTAAATAAAGAAATGTCACAACATACTTTCCGATGTTTTGGGCTCACTCTCACTGACTCACAAGGTTATGAATGCATGGTAATATTTTTGCAATGTAATCTAACATTAGAGCGAGATTACTTTGCTTGCCTCACTCTTCTGTCAAATAAGCGCTAAGGCATTTCGTTAAGTGGCAAGCAACGGCACATGCATTTCAACATCACATCTCCTTAAGTCCTCTAATATTTCCTTATTTATGTCATCAACACATCCATGATTTATGGACATGTTGTGTGAAACAAAACAAGCCACAGTGTGCCTAATGTTCGTTCAAATAGGTTACGCTGCGTGTTTGTGTATGTTTTTGATTAAACAGCATTTCACGCACTGTTGCTGGCATCAAATGGTGTCATTCTCAGCCATGTTTTTAACATATAGCGTTGTACCCTTCACAGCCACCCATCCAAGGGGGGATTCCCGTCAAATTTGGCAGTGTTTGCCATAAATAAGTCATGGCTTCAGCCAGGGTAATTCGCAAAGACATGGGTGATTTTACTATTAGCATCGCAAATGACTTGTATGTTGATTGAATGGGTTCCCTTGCAGTTGATGTATATCAGTGCAAATGATTTATTCTGAATAATTTGGGTAAATGTGTACACTAGATGTATGCCTTTTTTCCCTCTCTTTGGACACAAACAATGATTTCCCTCATGTGGTAATATTTTCCTTCTAATTATGTATTGCAATAACTGCTGCATTTGTGTAGATGAGAGGAGCAATAATGTGTATATGCGTGTTGTGCACACGCTACATTATGGCCAAGCATGCGCCCTTAAAATAGCATCTGAAAAACACGCCACTGACTTTTAACCAGGTTTTTCCTGGTCTGTGGCGGAATTGTTTTCGGGAATTGCAAGATAGCACCAGGGAACGTTTGCGCCAGAACAGGGCTCTTCTTTTTGCTGAACCGCCCAACGAACGCAAGTTCATTCCCTAATTCACCGACGCACGTCTGTGGAGGGGAAAGTCCCATATGCGTCGGGCGCAAGATAGGAATGATACATGCGTTGGTGTAAAATTAAACACATGCGCTGGGTGTAAGATAGGGCCCTATGTCTTTCACAGACACACAGACACACACACACACACACACAATTTGACAACATTTCTATATTAGCACATGCAAGAATGATGGAATGATAGAGCATTCTGTACTACCATGTAGCCTATCATAGCCTAGAATGTCAGAGAAGGGGCCGTCTACGGATGCACTACAAAACATGTTTCAACTTTAATGACTGCCAATAGACACTACTGTTTTTATCACAACTGTTTAGCAACACATTGTGTCGAACATCATGTCCTGAATAAAACAATTTAATACAGTAAACACAGCACAAACTATAGAAGAGACAGGCAATGTAGACAGGAAAGGGAAAGGAAACAAGTGTGACGGTCTGTAAGAGGTCTATAGGCCTGGGCCTACCTTATCTGAAAAGAAGCTCACATCAATGTCCATTCTGGGACACGAATCACAAAGTCTTTAAAATCCAGTGGTTTTTGGAAAATGTCTGGCTCAATAGACATCACATAGCCAGTGCATTAATTCAGCCTATATTAACCTTTCCCAAAATTGATAGCTACTTCCAATGTGAGTCGTGCTGCATTATTGTTTCCTAATTGTTTGGGATAAAAATGTTATATCCACAATTCCTTGGTTGGTCCAAGTCGTGTCTTCTCCAAAATGTAAGCATGGCAAACCGAATAGGGAATTCTTGGCTACACCTGCCATTAGCCATTTATTTCTTTCAAACAATTAACACAAAAGTTTTTGTAGTTTTTCCTTTTGTGTTATTAGAACAATTGGAAGTTACAAGTCTCTTTACAACAATTTTTTTATACAAAGACAACAAAGTAAATTGATGAAAAAGTAAATTGATTAGAAACCAAATAATCCACCTCTTCTAACGTCCATCATTTCCACACGATCGCACCTTTAACGCTAGCCATCTTGACAGTAGTAGCAATTGATTGAAGGTTTCTTCTTAGTTCCATTGCGTATGAGGAAAGCACGTTTGTGCATGCCCTCCCGGACCCATAGGGATTGTAAGAAGGCTCTGATATTAGGAAGAAAACATTTTACATGAGTCTAGGAGTGAATTCTTGGGCGATTTTCAACGTCGTTGAAATCGCCCCAAAAAGGGCGGGATCATTTAAAGCACGACTTCAGCCTGATTGGACATTTAGTGGCAGATCAAACCTCTAGATTAGAACACTGATAACGCTGTTGCCGTTATACAATAAAAAAAATCCCTTCTTTTTCCATTTGGCAGTGTGTCGCCCATATCGCCCTAATGAACACACCTTAGAAGACTCACCAAGACTCTCTTTTTTCAGAATGTGTAAAAATAACTAGCATTCTGACCAGACCTTGTGTTGTTACCAAAGGTCTGGCCATGCGAGACTAAATCACTGGCAGTTTAGGATGCTGTATTAATAATTTACACTGTGACAAGAGACTAGTAAAAGAAGCTACAGCTATTACCAAGGCAATAGGGATGTATTGACTGTTCAGAATGAAAGTGTGTGCACGGGAATATAATAATCTGTGTAAACATTGCTACGGAACTTTCATGGAATCCTTGCAAACATTTTGAACATTTGTTGTTGTTGTGCAAGAGGATACCCCTCTCCTGTAGTTTTAAAGTTAGTTCAATGAACTTTTATTCTGTTCCAGGTGGAAAGTTGCTCTGGTCAGGGGGGACCAAGCCAACCAGGTTTGCTCCTGAGTCAAGCCCACCTTACCTCAGCCCTGGCTGGCACTAGAGCCTCTCTCAGCAAGCAGGACTGGAAGAGGTTTACAGACCTGTGAGTACTTCTAAGTGTACATGTCCCAAATGTCAGACATATTTACCCTGAAGTTCACAGTTCAATTTATTTTGGCTGTCAGCATTGTTTACTTTGTGGTAAGTATTGGATGACTCAGTGACATGTGGTTGGATGAACCATGTGAGCGCCCTTCACCATACCATATCTCTCCAAGGAGTTGCAGAGCCTCCGAGGGGTAATTGGATTTTACTAATTGGGAGGGGGCAAAAATCATTAAAAACACAAACTAACAAAAAGCTCCATCAATAATGTTGACATATTTTTATCAGTTTTAGAGTATATATATGTATATATATATATATATATACATATATATATATATATATATATATGTATATATATATATATATATATATATATATATATATACAGTGCCTTGCGAAAGTATTCGGCCCCCTTGAACATTTTGACCTTTTGCCACATTTCAGGCTTCAAACATAAAGATATAAAACTGTAATTTTTTGTGAAGAAGCAACAACAAGTGGGACACAATCATGAAGTGGAACAAGATTTATTGAATATTTCAAACTTTTTTAACAAATAAAAAACTAAAAATTATTCAGCCCCCTTAAGTTAGTACTTTGTAGCGCCACCTTTTGCTGCGATTACAGCTGTAAGTCGCTTGGGGTATGTCTCTATCAGTTTTGCACATCGAGAGACTGAAATTTTTGCCCATTCCTCCTTGCAAAACAGCTTGAGCTCAGTGAGGTTGGATGGAGAGCGTTTGTGAACAGCAGTTTTCAGTTCTTTCCACAGATTCTCGATTGGAGTCAGGTCTGGACTTTGACTAGGCCATTCTAACACCTGGATATGTTTATTTGTGAACAATTCCATTGTAGATTTTGCTTTATGTTTTGGATCATTGTCTTGTTGGAAGACAAATCTCTGTCCCAGTCTCAGGTCTTTTGCAGACTCCATCAGGTTTTCTTCCAGAATGGTCCTGTATTTGGCTCTATTCATCTTCCCATCAATTTTAGCCATCTTCCCTGTCCCTGCTGAAGAAAAGCAGGCCCAAACCATGATGCTGCCGCCACCATGTTTGACAGTGGGGATGGTGTGTTCAGGGTGATGAGATGTGTTGCTTTTACGCCAAACATAACGTTTTGCATTGTTGCCAAAAAGTTCAATTTTGGTTTCATCTGAGCAGAGCACCTTCTTCCACATGTTTGGTGTGTCTCCCAGGTGGCCTGTGGCAAACTTTTTATGGATATCTTTCAGAAATGGCTTTCTTCTTGCTACTCTTCCATAAAGGCCAGATTTGTGCAGTATCTGACTGATAGTTGTCCTATGGACAGACTCGCCCACCTCAGCTGTAGATCTCTGCAGTTCATTCAGAGTGATCATGGGCCTCTTGGCTGCATCTCTGATCAGTCTTCTCCTTGTATGAGCTGAAAGTTTAGAGGGACGGCTGGGTCTTGGTAGATTTGCAATGGTCTGATACTCTTTCCATTTCAATATTATCGCTTGCACAGTGCTCCTTGGGATGTTTAAAGCTTGGGAAATCTTTCTGTATCCAAATCCGGCTTTAAACTTCTCCACAACAGTATCTCGGACCTGCCTGGTTTTTTCCTTGTTCTTCATGATGCTCTCTGTGCTTTCAACGGACCTCTGAGAGTACACAGAGCAGGTGCATTTATACGGAGACTTGATTACACACAGGTGGATTCTATTTATCATCATTAGTCATTTAGGTCAACATTGGATCATTCAGAGAGCCTCACTGAACTTCTGAAAAGAGTTTGCGGCACTGAAAATTAAGGGGCTGAATAATTTTGCTCGCCCAATTTGTCAGTTTTTATTTGTTAAAAAAGTTTGAAATATCCAATAAATTTCGTTCCACTTCATGATTGTGTCCCACTTGTTGTTGCTTCTTCACAACAAATTACAGTTTTATATCTTTATGTTTGAAGCCTGAAATGTGGGAAAAGGTCGAAATGTTCAAGGGGGCCGAATACTTTGCAAGGCACTGTGTGTGTGTATATATATATATATATATATATTCTGCCACCATGTTCCTTTAAAGCCTTCTTATATCATATTGTTGTTGAAAGACATGGTGTCTTATTCCTTTCTTTTTGCACATCTTTTGATTTTATTAATATTATTATTATTACTGCATTGTTGTAGGTTGGAATCGGGGCAGCAGATTTTCAGAGTACATGCAATAACACCTGCGGTTTTCTGTTGTGACAAATAAACTTGAAACGTCTAATGTAAACCTTTTTGTTTTCTGTCAGTTATGAGTCTTTCGGAGCTTCGGGAGAAGGCAAGCCACAGAGCACAGTGATGTTCAAACCCGGACGAAGAGTCACACTTGCTTAATGGCATGTGCATATGTTTATCTGTTATAATTGTCTGAATTACATAATTTAATGCCATTTTATAATTGAATAATTTAGTTATATTTTACATAATCTGAATTCAATGTACATGTTTTATAATTTAAATGTAAATATGATTATACAGGATTGTATTATATGGACATAGTGCCATATTTGTACAGTCATTTGATTGTAACAATATTTCAAGACTAAATTGAGAAATACATTTACATCTGCAAAATGACTATAATAAATTATACATGAATCACTACATGTTTGTTTTCTTTATAATATAACATGCATGGTTATAATTGTTTTTTCAAAGATCTGTAAAGTCCACAGACTACAGACCAGAGCCGGATCTGACCTCCCCGGGGCCCTAAGCAAAATCCTGAGGGGCCCTCCCTGACGGGCCCTTTTATCTGATCCATGAACCATGTAAACCATTTGCCATTGCCACACAGTCACACCTGACACCTCAGCGCTCCCACTGCAATCCTCCATCCCTCAAAACAGTTAAATATTAATATTTACATATTTTGGGGGGCCTTTTTTCCTACTGCGGGGCCCTATGCAACTGCCTAGTTCACTTGTATGAGGAGCCGGCCCTGCTACAGACATCCTGCTACTCTGTGACTTACTTGGCCCATCTAATTAGCAGTTACACAACTATGACATTTTGGTCTCTGCATTTCCTGGTTCACTTATTTTCCTTCTGCCCATTTTGTGTCGGCAGTAAGTAAGAGCTGAGTATAGTATTACTGCTGGAAGATGGTTCATCATCCTACACAGTAGGCTCTCACTGCTGTGTTTAAATATAGACTAGCAGCTACTTGCCTCCTGCCTTCTCTCAGTGCAGCTGCTGATCTACCAGCCACATGGACTCACTGAAACCCATCACACAGAGCAGGAAAGAGGGGAGACTGAACTCATGGGACTGGCTAAGCTTGATCTGCCCGATCGGTTTTGTCTACAATAGTATTGTTCTATGAAAAAAAGAACTAAAGAATAAATGTCTGTGTGACTCTGGGATGTGAAAACGGAGGCTGTTATGTTCTGTGAATGGGTTGCGTTCTGGTTCAGATGACAATAAGAAATGGATGTTCCCATTGAGCCTATGGGGAGATCAGAATCAATCACTTTTTATTATGCTTGTACAGCTACAGACTGACAACTTTTGTGAAAGCTGAAATGCAGTCTATTTCTTACACACAAACACTAATAGTACCAGTGTATGGAGCATTTTTGCTGTTTTAGATGGTGAAGGTCACAAGGCAGACCTATTTAATAAAAAATCGTAGCCTAAATGTAAAATAAAAACGAAAGGTGTGTTTTGGCTTATAGCTGATGTACTTGATCAAAAGACTGGTTTGTGAAAACAAAATTGGAAATTATCTGGATATAGTAATCTGTGTTCTACATGGGACACAATTATGTCGATGAAAGAAAAACTGGGTGAATTTAGCTCCATATAGTAAGGCTTTTCCGATTTGTTGTCACACAAAGCATCCTTCTCTCATCCATTTCAGAGCTAAGCTCCATAAAAGTAATCCAGAAAGCAGGCGTTGTTTTTCAGTGCCTGGTCGATTTCTTAGCATCGATAATCAACACACTGAATTAGTTCCTGGGGAATACAACCGAAGTGAAATCAGGAAAACCACTGTGATATATAACTGCTGAAAAGAGAGCAGGAAATCCAAAACAGCTGCTAGAAATTAGACAGTTTCATCGCGAATAGAGACGAAACCGGTACATCAGGAGTTACATTTGATTTCCATGTAACTATTTCGGAAAACATAATTCACTTTTTTACAAAAACATTTCCCCAGTTTTATTACGTTGCACCTTGGGTTATAATTAACCGTAGACCGTATAATTAACCGGTGCGTCTTCTTGCAATCACGTTACGTATAGCGATTCGATTTACATTTCAATGGTTAAAGTTAGGCATGAGATGCATCTAATTACTGCGTTTTTTAAGGTTAGCTAGTAATATTAACGTTAAATACAGACAATTACCAATCGCCTGTCTAGAGCAACAAATGTGCCTGGCCGTGGCAAAGAAAAATAACAAAAGGATCAGAGTCGGCTATAACAGCCAAGGGCCCAGGAACAGGGGGGACGTTACACATAAGCAATGTGCCCCCCCCCCCCATAATAAGAACAATGTGAAAAACATATGTTATGTCCCCCCAATATCAAACTCGTTCCTATGCCCGCAGCCCATTATCAAGGCCAAGCGCGTAATACTGAGTGTCACGCTTTGCCTCGCCCAAGCGTGTAATACACACGCTGGTTCGCCTTGCTTAAGCATGTAATAGACACGCTGGTTAACTCGATCTAAGCCTAACCTTAACAGCTCTGAACCCTAACGTCTGCATCGCGCTGGAATAGTGAGTAAAAAAGTATGTGTGCAACAAGTCTGGATCGCGCTGGAATAGAAAACAAAATTCATGCAAAGTGTCCATGTGGATTCGAACTCGAAACCTCCGGGATTTAAGTTGCGCATTTATATACCCGTCCACCATCCCCATCCTACAGACCTGTTAAATCTACGCAATTTACACTTGCTCTACGTCACCATGCGATTGGATAAGTATCGCCTCCTGCTGGTAGAGCACCTTCGTAGTGTGTGAGATTGACACGCCAAACCCAATGGACCAGCGTGTGTATTACACGCCTGGCCGTGATTTGGGTTGGCCCTTGATAACAGCGCTTGTTATATGTTCATATTACATAACTGAGTTTTACAAGAGAGTTATATGGGAAAATATTTCCTGAGATTTGGGGCTGGAAAAAAGACACTGCCCTGAGACGTGAGAATGTAAATATTTTTACTGGGATTAATATTTCAGTTGATCCAAATTAATATTAGAACTATACATTATTCAGTTTATAACATATACTCATGTTATTGGAACAGTAATGTATACCACCACATGGATAATTTGAGACAGAAATAAGTGCTTCATATAGGCTAACTCACCTTGTACAAAGTCTATAATGGCATGGCATCCCTTTCTTGATAAAAGCTAAAACAGCTCTCAAGCTTTTTATGAACCCATTGATTTGTTGTTAATCCAAAAGTCCAAATACCATTTTATGCAACAGAATACTCAGCAATATATTTCTGCCATTTCAGATGTCACAACTGGACTGTGTGTTTATGTTACATGTGACGACCACAAGTGTCGTATTTGAGTTAGAGTATTTAAAATTATTGTCTCTTATTTCAACATGTTATTGTATTTATTTTTGGAAAAAAATATTCCAAGGGTTTTTAATGCGATTTCCCTTCTTCAAAAAGTGAATTGTGTAGTGTTGTTCCAGGCCAGCAGGGGCAGGGTTGAGTGACGGGTTTTAGCTGCGTGAGTTGTGGGTGGGTTTCTCAATTACTGCAGCTCGAACCTGACACGCTGTCTTTTTGTTTCTCTCCTGTGTTACAGGTGGGTAAATGTACAAAAACACCTCAAAGCTAGAATTTAGCCATGCTGGAAAGTGTTTGGGATATGAGTGAACTGTTTTAGAGAAGTAATTTTCAGTAGGGTCTGTTCCTGATTTTGTTTGTAACGAGTTTGAAACGAGAGGGCAAGGTCCGGCAGATTAACGGCCTACTGACAATGCACATTTTACGTTAGTGAGCAAGTCAGCTCAACACACACACACTTTACCATGTACACAAAGGTATTTTATGAGCTTGCAATGTTAACAAGTATTGGTTAGCTCACTGTATGTTAGTCCCAGCGGTGTAGCACAAGATCCTGGGCCCTATGCACAGGCAGTCCTGATGGGCCCCCATGTTCCTCAACCCCAATATATTCCAGACTTTAAGGGCCCTCTCTCCCCTTTGGGCCCTGGTAATCAGTATTGGTTTTACCCCCAGTCCGACGCCCCTGGTTAGTCCCCCACCATCGGTTGAAAATGTATTTTGCTAAATGATTTTAGTCAAGAATGATTACTGTTTAAAGTTACAATTGGAGCGCTTTAGTAGTTTTGAGCATGATTTGCAGTACTGTATTAATGTGATACTGATAAAATACTGTAAATAGAAGTTTCTAAGCATCCTAAACATAGTTGGGGTATATTACCATTGTCTTGACATTTCATTTTGATAAATACTAAAAATCCCAGAACGAAGAGTAAGTGAACATGCATTTGGTACTTAGAGGTTTATGTTATTATGGATTTTGTATTGACATGGACACTGAATTTCATTGTAATGTTAAAAAGACACTGAATATGCAATATCTGAAAAATAAACTGACTCTTAACAATAGAGATGCGTTTGCCAGAGAAGATTCTTAAATAAATTACTGCAGAGAGCTCGAACCTGACACGCTGTCTCCACGTTCTCTCCTGTGTTACAGGAGTTAATCTGTTCACAACGGTGCCGTTGCCACGGTACCCGTTACATATACAACTCACATGTCCTAATTCAGACAGTAATATGTGCAATGGATTTTCTGTATTCCACATAAAACACAACAGATGAGGGTTTCCTAATTTTTAGGGGGTGGCATTTTTATTATTTTACTGCTAGAAGATTAGAAAGCATATGCAAGGAAGATAGGTACTGCATGTAGAGGGCGACAGAGAGTAAGGGTAGAGGCATTCAGACGAGCCATGTGCTGTCTGTATTCTGGTGCTTTTAGCCCCTACACTAAACTCCTGCACTTTCGACCATTAATACCCCCTCCCCTCATGTTAGAAGCAGTAATAACAGTAATAACAATTTGCAAACTCACTCCTATGTTGGTTGTGTCCAAAATACAATTACTTTCTTCCAAAGTGTGCATTAATTGACTCCCTTTATTGAAGAGTGCATGTCGACGCCATTTAAAATTGTTTGAATAAATGTACAGTTCAAGAATGAATGGCACGTAGCTTGTGTGTGGACAGGTTTGTGAACATGTTTTAAATAATTTCCAATCACATCAGTCAGATTATGATGGCTTGTGTTGGAGAGTAGCTGCGCCCCGCTGTGCCAAGTCCTTCTGCGGCATTCACACACAGCACGGCGTCTCTTACAACTTCAGACAAGGCGAGCAAAGTCCTGAGTCATAGTAGGAGCGATGGTGCAGTCACAGCACAGTTTTGAGTAGCTGGGGATAAATGAACTGCATGGGCTGAAGTTCAAATTTGGTGTGTTCGATTTCTGACTTCCTATTGCTACATGTTGAGTTCTTGCTAAAGTTTGCTAATGCTCTGACTCCTGCCATCTCTGGCAATGTAAATTTTTATTGCATTGTATATATATATAATTTACTTTTAATTCAGATCTTTAACGCCTGATGGAGACAAGGTGACCTAGTGGTTATGGCATCTGACTGGTCTCTGTGAGCACCCGGGTTTAAAACCTGCAGACTGTCAAGGTGAAACATCTGTCATCCACAGCCAGGAAAACCAAGTTGCTTTCTGGCAAATGAATATGAATTCTGTAAATAATAACAAATCTGTAAATAACAATGACTAAGTATTAGTTCTTAGTCAACCTGCCTGGTTAAATAACAGTACAAAAAAGCAATAACTGTAAAGCAATAACATTGTGACCTGACCTGCCTGACCCCTTGAGGCAGAAAAGAGAACAAAAAACGAGAGGTAACAGGGTAGCGAAAAATAAGTAAGAAGATAAAGTAACAGAGAGCACAGTGGACGATGGAGATAGAAGGGATCTGTCTCTCAAAGTCCACAGCGCCTCTCTGAGCACTCCACTTAACAGCCCAACTGGAGCTGACGGAGTATACTTCAGATACAAGTGGAGCTGACGGAGTATACTTCAGATACAACTGGAGCTGACGGAGTATACTTCAGATGCAACTGGAGCTGACGGAGTATACTTCAGATGCAACTGGAGCTGACGGAGTATACTTCAGATGCAACTGGAGCTGACGGAGTATACTTCAGATGCAACTGGAGCTGACTGAGTATACTTCAGATGCAACTGGAGCTGACTGAGTATACTTCAGATGCAACTGGAGCTGACGGAGTATACTTCAGATGCAACTGGAGCTG
>JACXGM010019866.1:0-18280 GCA_016801145.1 Umbra pygmaea | reverse complement strand
CACACACACACACACACACACACACGCTGTAGATTCTGACCCAGACAGCTCCCTGCTACAGCGGGCATATCAAGGGCCAGAACCAGGCATCACATGACTCCACCGTAGCCCCCTATGTAATGATACTCTCTGCCCTACACATGCACACACGCACACGCACACGCACACGCACACGCACACACACACACACACACACACACACACCATAAATGTTGAAATCCTCACTACACAAACCTCAAGCAGTAAATTGCTTCTGCTTGTCCATGGGACAAACAGTCAGCGGTAGTTAATAAGTATTTAATAAGCAGCAGCATTTACCCATTTTAGTTCACATGAGATATAAAATGGCCTCTGTCTGAATGAGCCCTGTTACTACCTATTCAGTTCTATTTTAGTACTCAATGTTCTGTGAGAGCTTTGTGCATCGCACAAGGTAATTTATGTTAGTTGCATCCATCTGTGCTGTGTGTTAGTGTGTACTCAAATGGATGTGTGTGTTTGTTTGAGAGGGAGGAAGGCCGCCTGCGATATGGAGCTGAGGCAGGGCGGGCCATGCCGGTGACTTCATTAAAGGATATGTATTGTATGTGCCATTAGTTTGCTGCGGGTCACCTTAGGTGTCTAAGCTGGCAACTGGGTAACACATAGATGCTGAGAGACGCACTATAAAATCCAATCAGTAGATCTCTCCTCCTCACCCCCTCCTCCCCTTCCTCTCTCTTCTGGTGCTAATCCATCGTTCGGACCCATCCCTTGTCTCTCGTCCTCTTCTCCTTCACCCAATTAAGAACTCAAGGCGTCCGCACTCTAACCTCTAAAATGATGTCACTCTCTGGCCACCTCATCAACAAGGCCTCCATTTGTCACTGTAATGCACCGTCTTCTTCCCTGTCTCACTCCATCTCTCTCCCCTCCCTCTTCACCCCTTATTAATGCCGGTGAGCCAGACGTCCATCCATCCATCTCTTGCCATCCAATCCTCTCTCTCACCTTCTCCCCCCCGCTTCTCGTCGGCCGTCTTTTCAGCTCCTTATTGCTCTATCAATCTCTCTGACAGAAGATCAATATCAGCAGGCTGCGTTTCTCTCTCTGTCTCGCCCTACATCATTCCTACTTTCAGCCTGTGGAGGATTCCGCTGGATTAGAGATGCCAGAGTATCCTGTTGTTTTATGGTGTTGCCATCTTGCCTCTCAGTTGTGGGCTGAATATCTTTTTGGGTCTTTTATTAAATGTATTGTTATGGCATGTGTGTGTCTTCTACCTTCCCACTCTAGCTGTTAAGCTTTTCATCACATGAGCACTAACATCTGCCTGATGACTTTTTATGACAACACATTGTCAGTCATTTCCGGATTAACATCCACTTAATAACATTACCCATAAATAGACCTGTAAAACATGACACAACACAGAAAGCTTAGCTACGTGCAACCCTCAACAATGGCACAGGCAGTCATTTTCTGCTTCATCTTTCACACACACATACACACATACTGTAGGCACTCACGCCAAACATAGCTTTACAAATAGGGGACATTTTGAGGACATCTAATTTTATTTCCCTCTAAAAATCTGTTTGCGGCCATTTTTGTTCAAATCATATACTTTTATTTAAAAGCAAACTTTTATTTAACTAGTTTTTTCAGCATCAAATAGGTATAAAATATACTTGCACTGTAATAAAAAATGTTGACGCCTCACCTGAAATGAATTTCAGCCCTGAGCCTCTATCTGTAAAGTCTGATATGATTGGCAGTTTTAGAGGAGACTTGGACCACTCCTCCATTTAACACATTTGAAGATCCTTGATGGTCTTAGGTTGTCCTAGTGCCCTCTGCAATTCAAACCACACGTTTTCAATTGTATTCTAGTCCGATACTGAGAAGGTCATTGTAAAACATTGATTTTGTATTCCTGAAACTATTGCTATGTTGATTTTTAAATTTTGGCTATTTGAAAGCTGGCAATCTATCTCCTGGAAGAGGGAACCAGGTTTGAGGCTAAAATATCCTGAATTTCATAGATCTTGATCCATTTAAACCCAAGATTTGAAAAACAACTCATGAACTACTCATTAACATTTCATATTTGAGAAATTATCGAGTTGAAATACATAAATATGACTCCCCCTTATGTTTGAGCACAAAATATGACCCAATGTGTTGTTTAATTTCTGGCATTCACATTTGCTCAATGTAGTAAAATCTTACTCTCTCACACAAATTTTACAGTCCTTATGGGGATGCCAAATGTTATTTTGATTCAAAGCCCGATTCTTCCTAACCCCTAACACTAATTCCACTAGTAAAAAGTAACCTTACCTTAACCCTTAAACCAACAACCTTTTCCTTGAAGGGAACATCAACTTGTCCCCACAAGGTCAAACTGTTCTTGTTTTATTATCTTTGCAGAGATTTAGTACCTACCAGGATAGAAGAACATAAACACACAACAACACGGACACGCCACCACCACCGGCACAACGGCGCAGCTAGCAGCATTAGCAACACGTGACACACATGACAACACAACGCAGCAGCTAGCAGCAGAGCACGCAGACAGCCTGCCAGCATTCCAATTACAGAGACATTAGCAGGCAGCAAGGGGCGACTAATTTGACAAGCTGAAATGATGCCCATTCATATCCTTCTGCTCCAACAGCCACGAGTAAATATTTCCCCAAGCAGAGTATAAATAGAAGGGTAATATTTGAACAGCTGAGAGTAAAGACGGAGGACAAAAAGACAGAGGGAATAAGATGGAAGAGTAAAGGAGAGATAGATGCAGAGAAAGAGACAGCGACTTAAAAACAGAGTGGGAGACAGAAGCAAATCTTCTAAGTAAATGTGAAACCTATTCCAACAGTGTCATACAAGAGGTTTAAAGTTTTACATCTGAAGTATCTTAACCTGCTAATTTCTAAAGCCTGAGTAACCAATGGAAAAATAAATTGTATGTACTATAATTTATAGATCTTCTAAACAGCATTTAACCTACCAAAAACATGTACTAACCAGAAGGAAATTGACAACGATTTTCTGTTCATAGCATCACATTCCAAAGAGTGTTGTTGCAGGAACAGTGTACGTCGTGTTGTTCAAACACTAGAAAGAATAAATCATTGATGACATTACAGCCTGTTCCTCCTGCTTGACAGCCCTCTGTGGATGAGACATAATGATGTTGGAAGGCCCAGTGTAGATGGATGACATCATCGTTTCGCTGTGCTGTCACTGTGATAGATGGAGGAGACGAGTGAGCAGAGAGCCCAGCCCTCATCAGCTGTCTCTCACACACACACATATACGCACACACACACCGAGTGTCACACACAAAGAGACATATTGCTAGAGGTCTGCATTGATTCTGTCAGTCTCTTATTTTAAAGCCCTATCACTGTGGGTTTCCAGCTTGTTTGAGGTCCTAGTCTGAACAAACACACACATACAAACACCAGCACACACACATTGAGTAAAAATCTGATATGAATTAATATAAATACAAAAATCAGTGCACTTATAAAAACAAACAAGAAAGTGAAGGTAGAAGAAGAACGATATATAGACACTGAGAACACACTCTGTTCCTGTCATTAATGACCAGATTGTCCAGAAAGGATGTGCTGGGAAATGGAGGCAGACAGAGTAACAGAGAGTCCAAAAGCTGATGAAGACATTCTGGGCTGTCAGGCTGCTGACAGGTGACCAGATGACTGACAGTCTCCTTGGAGACCAGTGATGAACCAGGCTTTTCTTCTTTTGGAGATAAAAACCTGTGGCTGATTACTTAAAAGGGTTACATTGAATCTACTATATAAACCAAAACAGAAACGCAGACATTAACACACACTTTCACTATGAATGCTCTGATATAAAACAACAACATTTTAAGGCATAGTTTACAAGAGACACAGGAAGGTGGAAAAGAGGTTATACTACTGTTAGCTGTATTAAAAGCCTACAAACCATAAATCCAATTCAGCAGCTTTATCGTTAATTGTAGAGACAGAAGAACAACACACATATTCACATTCCCTTACACAAGAACGCCCACAGACCCCTCACACCCCGCCAAGACACACTCCATCCCTCTGGTCTGTCTCTCCTCCTTCCTCACCCTGTCAATGGCTGTGAAGACGTGGGTGGTGGTAGGGAGGAAGAAAGAACCAATGGGAGAAACGTCAGGCACGTTTACATGTTCAAAAGTTTCCTTGTGTGGCCGGAAAATCTCTTTTGCTCGCCCTTTCACTCTCGTCTTCGTCCATCTTTCTACCCCCCCATCCCTCCCCTCGCTTGGTTTCTCTCTCCCCCTCTTCCCCACCCGATCGCTTTCTTCCCCTGCCAGTGCCCCCCTCACCTCGTGGCGCATTAATAGTCTAGTGGTAATAAATCAAGACTGACACCCAGCCTGGCTGGGCCCTGGCGCGCCGCTCTACTCGCAGCCTTGATTAAAATCGTTTGTTTAAATCCGCATACTTTCCAGTCCTGCCATAACTGTGTGACATGCCTGACACAGGGAGCTGTGAAGTCGCTTCATGGGTAATTGCTTCAGAGCTGGATGTGTCCGCACTTTTCTGTCTTCACATCGTTTGTTCATTCCCCACTTTCTCTAATGGGCTTTCTTCTTGAGACAGATAATGTAGAGTGTTTTCTTTCATTATATTTTGTATGAACAAAAACCTGTAATACAGCAATTACACAGTTCAGTCAAGAGTTAAAGTTTATGTTAATAAGTCATTTTACATACTACCGTCAACCCATAAAGTTAACGTAGTCAAAAATTCTGTAGATTGGTCATTTACATAGATTAATAACTAAATTTCTACCCATAGTTTAACTTCAATCTTAAAGAGTGTTTATTGTAGAAACTGAATTTTGGGAAAATGTATGGATTGGATTGATCTGGATCATATGAAAGCCTGTGATTTCAGTGTGTGCGTGTTTGCATGTATTGGTATCAGTTGTCAGAGAGTCAATACTCAAAACTCTCCTTTGGGATTGCCAGACACAGTTTAGCTGTAGCCCGGAAATATCAGACCCGATTCACTAAACAACAACTGATTTAATCCGGTGTACTAGCTCACACTGTCAAAAATGATCCCTTGGAAAATAACAAAACAAAAATAAACACAATATAATTAAATAGATATAATTGTTGACTTTTTTGAGTCAATTTCACAACGCCCATACTATTTCCTTTACAATGCAGGGGTAATTCAGTTAAAGGGACTGGCTGGGGGTAATCCAGGAGATGTTTGAGAACCACTGAATTTTATGCCTTGAAAATCATCCAACGGAGCAAATGTAAGCACTACTGGCTTGTGGCAGAGTAGATAGATGGGGATAGTAGAGAAGTGTAAGATGCAAGTGGATTTAATTACAATGTAAAGCAGGCTTACGTGCCAGTATAGGTATTCACAGTGCTGGTAGCTGATTTGTTTTTTTGGTTGTAAGCCTTTTCCAATCATTAGCACTTAATCCCCCTTAACACCTGAATTAACCTGGGAGGCAGGTTTGCATTGAGAGGATTTTTACACTACATTTACGAATCTGCTCGGGACGAGACACAAATGTACTGTGTAAACTTGTGGGTCTTTCTCAAATTCCATGCAACCTCCGGAGGTGGCGGACAAAATAATTTGAAAGATCCTACCTGGGGCTTTGCTAACAGCCAAGGAGAAATGTGTATAGCGGGGGAATTCTTCATGTGTAAGTCAATGGGCTGCGTTGGTTTGAACCAGGCCCCACCAAATATCACCACACACACTGTAGAAAACCTCAGCCAGGCCATACCAAACACCACCACACATAGAAAACCTCAGCCAGGCCTTACCAAACACCACCAGACATAGAACACCTCAACCAGGCCTTACCAAATACCACCAGACATAGAACACCTCAACCAGGCCTTAATAAACACCACCACACATAGAAAACCTCAGCCAGGCCTTACCAAACACCACCAGACATAGAACACCTCAACCAGGCCTTACCAAATACCACCAGACATAGAACACCTCAACCAGGCCTTAATAAACACCACCATACATAGAACACCTCAAACAGGCTCCACTAAATACCACCACACATAAAACACCTCAGCCAGGCTCCAGAAAACACCACCATACATAGAACACCTCAAACAGGCTCCAGAAAATACCACCAGACATAGAACACCTCAACCAGGCCTTAATAAACACCACCATACATAGAACACCTCAAACAGGCTCCAGAAAACACCACCATACATAGAACACCTCAAACAGGCTCCAGAAAATACCACCAGACATAGAACACCTCAACCAGGCCTTAATAAACACCACCATACATAGAACACCTCAAACAGGCTCCAGAAAATACCACCACACATAGAACACCTTAACCAGGCCCCACCAAACATCACCACACATAGAACACCTCAGCCAGGCCCCAAGAAACACCACCCCACGTAGAATATCTCAGCCAGGCCCTGCCAGACTCTCCTGTCAAGCCCGGCCAATGGAAAGCAGATGGCTGTGCTCTGTCGGCTGCTGCAGTCCAGGAGAGGAAACTTTTCATTCGCCATCATCCATCATCGTACTGGGAGAGAGTGGGAGGAAAGAGAGAGTAATGCCTGACACTGGGAGTCTGGGCTTTCTCAAAGGCAAATGTCCTCGACTGGCACATTCATGGCTCCCACTCTCCAACAAACACGCATACACATACATGGGCGGGGGGATTGTGAAAAATATTTGTGCTCATGCCATTCATCAGTGGTATTATTCCTTTCAGCACTCAGTATGCAGTGAAAGGCCTTTCTATTTTGCTCCTGTGGGTGAGTCCTCTTGTTTACTCCTGTTCTTGTTTTCCCTCACTCTTTCTCTTTCTGGGTCTGTGGTTCTTGCTGTTTAAGGCTAGCTTCTCATAACACCACACCATCAACCTCTTCACTGAATGGAAGGGAAGGAGGGAGAGAAAAGAAGTGAGAGAATGAGAGAAAGGAGAGATGGAGAACCAATCTGAGGTAGAAGGTCTTTATTGGGTCTCTAGATTATACTATTCAACACTCAAACATCATGACATATGAATGCATGATCCCAACTCCATATCTCCCTACCCATTGGCTGAGAAGAACAAAAGCACATCATGTTTATACCTTCTTGTTCAATTATAATGCCTTGGTCTATTTGTACTCGGAGGTCGGAAATTCCTGAGTTCCTAGTCAGAATTTACTTGGAACGCCTACCCAAGTGGGAAATTCCTAGTCGCAAAGTCTGAGATGTTTCACTACCCCCAAGTTCATTTTACAAGATGGCAGCACCCTGTATCAACAGTAAATGAAAGTTGTTGTTACTGTTAATTTTTGTTAAGTGTTTTATTTGTTTTTCACGAAAATTGTCATACACACAGTAATGTCCAATTGTTGTCTCTGGACATGTTGCTACGGCATTAGAAGGCGTGAAAACACACCGAAATGCGTTTTATCAACTCTTTCTTCTAAAAATGGCTAACATGGCTAGTTGTATGCTACTTGTATGGCTGACTTATTTTCCCAGTTCGGTAACTGGAATGCAATCAACTTCTTTTACTCGGGTGTGACGTCATTCCCAGTTCTGACCCCCCACTTCTGAGCCAAATGGAACGCAGTATTAGAGTCCAAAATAGCTCCTCAGATTGGGAAATCATTGAAAGAACTATGCAGTGCACACAATCCTATTCCTCCATTTTGACGGGGCAAGGCTAAATATCCATGCTTATTTAAATGATTGCTCCAGACCCCTAAACACCTCAAAATCATTGTGCCGGTAACATTTTTGACATGACGGTCACTAAATACACCTTCTCTGCACGTTTGGTATTTCCCAAATCTGCCACCGAATGTTTTCCAAAATCCTGTGGTTACGTTTGTTTCACTTGCTGATATTTATCTGTGCCATTTTATTCTCCTATCATCTTGATTCAAAGATCAACTCGCTTCAAAACTAACATTTTGTATTTTCAATAATGTTGCAGTGATGTAATCGCAGGTTTTGGAAAACGCACGGTGGTTGACTTGGGAATTACCATTGGGAATTGTGCTGAGAAGATTTATTTTGTGACTGTTGTGTCAGAAACATGACCGGCACAATGATTTTTAGGTGTTTAGACAGTGCTAAATTTGAAGGGGATCTGCCGGAACAGGAACTCTCAGAATTCGTGAGATTTGTTCCGGGACCTATTTTGGCCTGATCCGCTGGCTCTCAGATATATGTCTACTTTTAATCACTGCTTGCCGTTGATACTGTAAACATTTCAATAAAAGAGATAAGAGTTCAATCAAGTTACCAATTCTTCCTCACTAATATGTTGCTTACTGATATAAAGCTGTCATGTATGGTAAAAGCGCAGAATCTTCCTACAAGCTGAGAAACAGGTACTGGGAAAATGTAAACTCTGTTGTTCATAAACAAATGTAATTTGTTTATAGGCATTTTCCATGGTTTTGTTCAGTCCGCTCACAGCGTGGTCATGGCGAGCGGAGGAACGGAGGAGCTTAAACGCCCCGCGTCATTTAAATCCCCTGTACGGGAGCATTTTAGCTTCCCTGTTAAATATAATGATGAAGGAAAGAGGTTGGTGGATAAAACCATGACAGTGTGTAGGCACTGTGGCACAAGAAAGCCATTTTATTTTATGACCGTGAAAACACAATAAGCATGGCCACGCATTTGAAGCGACATCACCCCGGTGTTTCACTGACAGGAGTGAAAAGAAAACGAAAGCTGCAAAACAAACGGTTATATCACCGTGGCATTTAAGCAATTAATCAGACCAGGTTAAAGCCATCACAAATGCTATGGGTGTGTTTATAGGTGCAGACATGAGGCCATATTCGGTTGTGCATAATGAGGACTTTAAACACACGCTGAAAGTGTTTGAGCCACGTTACGACATCCTGTCGCATACGGGACATTTCTAAAACATAACGTGAATAAGCTTAACATGGTTTTAATGTACCTTAACAATGGTCAATCATCACCAAATTTTTCATTGCCATATCTTGTGATGAACACTTAAGCCAGTCAAAATAACTAAACCGAAATCCAACGATTATAGAAGTAATCTCATGTTAAAATTTCCTTCTTCATTGGCTCTTATGGCGAGGAAAAGGCTTAACGTGATTTAATATACCTAAACAACGATCAATATTAACCACATTTCTCTCTCATATTTCACATCATAACCACTGAAAATTTTAAAAACAACTAACCCAAATTCCAATTATTATGGGCTTAATCTGACAGTAAGCCTTTCTGCTTCATTTAAGTCTATTGTACGAAAAAGGCCTTAACGTGATTTAATGTACCTAAACTACAATAAAAAAGAATCACATTTCGCTCTCATATTGTTCCCCATATTGTGAATAAACAAAATGACATCATATGTTTATTTGTCTTGTCTTTTTTTTGCTGATCCGAAAAATTTTCCGATCCGTGAGTTTTTTGATTCGTTGCACCCCTACAGGAACCCCAATGCAATGAGCAGACACATTTCTTATATTATTGCTACATTGCATATTTCTTCAAAATGTATTGGTTATTGTTCTGTTAATTTACCATAACAAGGAGAAATCTACTATACAAACATGCCCAATTCTTGACAGCCTGCTGACATTAGGCTTCTAACTGAATGTAAAAACAACTGGAAAGTGTGTGCTGTTTTCACTTTTGAAAATGTTCAAGCTAGCTATAGGTAAAAGTACAACACAGTAGCATTGGGCTGTTTTGGTCAACGTTAACTAATGCCTGGCTCACACTACAGGGGTTTTTGGCCAATTTATGCCCGATTTTCCCCTCCCGAGAATCAGAGAAAAAATCTTGCAGAGGACCTCAATCGGTTCCGAATTTCCTCACAGAAGCCCTCTGTCTTTTGTTGGTCGAAGAGCAAAAGAAGGAGCAGAGGTGACAAATACAAAGAAATCATGGTTAAATTGTAGATTCTACAGTGGCAGACTCAAGGGGCTTTTCCAAACCTGTGTTGTGAGCTCAAGTTGAATGAAACTTCGCTCTGCTCTTTCCCACTCAGTTCCACACACTGAAGCAACTTCTCAGTCCATTTATGAGACGGGAAAACACAAACTACCGGGATTGCATCTCTGTTGGGGAACATTTGATGATAACACTGCACTTCCTGGCTACAGGTAAGCAAGCTAATGATAGCTATATTACTGCACTTTATTTAGATCCATATGCTATGTTTTTTCGAATTCAATTCAACTTTATTCCAGACACAACGGTCATATCAGTACACAACAACAAGACATAGATGTCACACAAGTAAAATCAGAGTGATTACAACACGTAAACATCCATTCCAATGCTTCCAGAAACTAGTCTGTCATAAGTAATGATTTCTGTAACTGAGATATGTTCTTATTGTTTAACAAGCAAAGCTTCAGGAGCCTTTCTTACCAGTTCCGAGTCTGGTTATCAACAATCTCTCAATTTGTTCTAGAAACACGTGAAGCAGTCTACATGTTTTGAAAGACAAATATCTGAAGGTATGTGTGTACTATTTTATTTTTTAGAAACGTTGTTTACAGTGCAGTCTGTATTATACAGTGCTGTCTGAAGGCATTTGTCATTATACATTATCATTGTTGTAGTTGCAGTGTTGTATAATGTATATTGTTAATGCTTTGCCGTCACTGGCCGAGTGTCTTAATTGAACAAGCTTGTATTCAGGGTTTACATTGTATTTTCTTGTATTTCAGTGCCCGGACACAGTGGAAGAGTGACAGAATGCCTTTGGCATCTTAGCTAGTCGGTTTTGTGTTTTAAACCACCATCAATATTCAAGACACTGCTACAGTAGAGAACATTGTTTTGGCTAGTTGTGCTCTGCACAAACTCCTGCATACAGGGAACTGTGACCTCTATATGGTGGGATTTGCTGACCAGGAAGGACCTGATCACAATTCTATCCCTGGAAGATGGAGACAAGAACATGATCTTCGGCAGGCCTCCCTGCCACAAACAACCAATGCAACAGCACGGGTCAAACTGCACCGGGATGAACTATGTCGCTACTTTAATTCTGACATTGGTGCCATGCCTTTACAGTGGGGTAAAATTTAACTAATGTGTATGGCTGTGCTGTTCTCTGATATCTTGTATGCAGCCATGGTCGGTGGATCTTAATTGGGGATGCCGGGCTCGCATTACTTTCTGGACCGGAGTGAATGTATTCCGAATGTAATGCGAGCCTGGCATCCCCAATTAAGATCCACCAACCGCGGCTTCCTGTATGTCATGCACACTTATTTGCAACTTTATTGGCTGTAGTCTGAAATACAAATGTACATTTTGTTCTATCTTGTCAGGTGTTTACTCTGCCAAAGAAGTACTAACACGACTCATCGTAATAAATCTTTTTATTGTCAATAAGTAAAAACCTATCATACACACCTCTCCAGCTCTTTCTGAAAAACAAAGCAACACATTGAAGCATTGTGCCTATGTCGAATTAATATATATAGGCTGTGTCAACAAATTTTATTTTTACTGGTATATGACTTACTCTGACGCTATATTACTAAAGAAAAGTAGCAATTCCGCAGAAGTGCTGCATTTAGACTATTAGTGTTAGTATAATGTCTGCAGAGGAGACAGTAAGGAAAGTAAACATTATGACATGTCCCTCTTGTTAGATACACAGTGGTAGCAGCATCTTTAGCAGCAACATTATATGGTATCACTGCAATACATAGCTACAAATCGTAGTTTGTTACATGTTTGCTGTGCCCTAGCGAAGAATAACATAAAGCATAAGAAGGTATTTGTTTACAGAGCTCAATGCCTAAAAAGACTATCTTACCTGATATTGTGAGTGCATTTTCTATCTCACTCCGGAGTTGTGTTTTTGCAACTGTTCGCATAATGCTTCTCTGTGATGTTGTACAGAGGTTACATCAGTGTCCTCTCCTGGATCAGGTGGTCTTCTTTTTCTTCGCTCCAACTGGCCATTATCTCGATATAATATACAGTACGTTGGGTTTTTCAGATGATGAAAAATGAGAGGTGAGCTGTCTGTTTGTGTCCCTTTTATTTACATCCATGGCTGAGCACTCTTGGGTCTGTAGTCGTTTACTGCTCTCGTCACTTCAATTTTTTATATGAGCACTCGCTAGCTGCACAGCCAATCAGAGTGGTCCCTGTCTGTCACCAACACCTAACAGACTAGAACGACGGTTGGTCACTGTCGGCCCTTCTTGATGTAGTGCTATACTTGAGGCATCGGAAAGTAATCGCATTGACCAACAAAAGCCTGGTCTAAAGTCAATGGCGCAGCATGTCATTGTTATTTTAACAGTAAATTAGTCAATTGCACCTAGGCGTATGCACAGCGCATGCACACTATGCTTGTTACACACACACAGGGAAGCGCAGCAGCACACAAAAATGCAAAATATTAAATATTACGGTGCCAATCCGACATCATAATAGCAATGCGCCAAGATACAAATGCCTTCACAGCCTGCTTTGTGGTCTAATTTCCGCAAAATATTCTGATACCAGCGCATCACAGCTGCCATCTTGAGTTACTCTTTGACCTAACTAAAAAATTCACACAGGCACACGTGTGAACTAAAATAAAAAACTCCACATGGAAAAATAATAATAATAAGTTCTAAGTCTTAATTAACAATATACATCAACATTGAATATAAAACAGTTTAGAATAACTGTACATATATCAAAGACACTTGTGCTACCCCCATAACTAGCATGACGGCCAGTCTCCACATGTCTATCACTCAGTACAATTAATTGTACAGTAAGATTTAGTCTATTTTTAAACTCAAAGAACAGATAAACAGTTCAAAATATACAAGGCATCTGAGCTTACCTAATTAGTCATGGACACCAGGCAATGTACATCTGTGATGAGTAGTGTGAAAATAAGTGGACAGTACAGATAAAGTACACTACAATATTAGGCTTACAGTAGCTAACACAAATCACTAGTCCTATTCAGTTTGAACCTCCGGTATGAAAAGTTGATTAAGGTATCTAATTTGTGTCGTTATAATTGAAGGCACAGAAATATACAAAAGGCACTATACAAAAATGTCACGTCACACCCTCACCTTTTAGTTTGATTGTCCTTCACCCACTCACTTCTGTTTCAATTAATCAGGTCGGGGCTATCAGGGCATTATGTCATTGATTTTTATTTTTTTATTTTTTTTATTAACCTTTATTTAACCAGGTGGGCCAGTTGAGAACAATATCTCATTTAAAATGGCGACCTGGCCAAGATAAAGCAAAAAGGTGCAAGTACAGACAGTGTTACACGAATACAAATACACAAGAATTACACAAAAGGGTAGGGTAAGAATAAAGATAAAAATACAGTCAGAATTGAACGAGGTAGATGATCATTGGAATACCTGTTTAAAATTGTGTCACCATGCTCTGGCCAATATACCGAAAATGTAATCAGGTTAATCTGACATGTGGTCTATTACAGAACATTACTTTCTTTAACAAAATATAAATAATTATCTCTCATTGCATGTTATGGCAAATGAAGGTGAGGAAATACATACATTGCTCTTTTCTACTGACACACTAATGCAGAACACAAAAACTGAATCATTACAACTGGATTTGGGTAAAACTATATCTTGGGTGCCAAAGATTTTGCACAGTACTGTATATGTACAGTTTGTGCAAACTAGGTATAAATTAGAGCGTTAGATCAGGTGGAATGCAGTGTGGCATGGCAATAACAATGTAATAGGTAACACTTGAGCAAAACTGTGCAAATGATATTGTACAAATAACGTTCAAGGAACCACTGACTGTGCAGATGGGTATGTGCATGAATGGGCAAAGACAGTGTGTGAATGAGGGAGAAGAGTCAGCATGTATAGTACAGTGGTTGGACACTAGCTCTGACAGTCATTCTTTAAAAGCAGTGATGGAGATTATGTCCTCAAGTTTCAGAGACTTCTGTAGTTCATTCCAGTTGTTAACAACTTCGAACTGGAAGTACTGTAGTGGTGGCCAAAGGAGGTATGGGCTTTCCAGGTAAGCAGAGAGATAAACCTGCGCAGGATGTGGACAGTTGAGGGAATTTATGTACGAGGGGATTTCCATAGTAGGGACTTGTAGATGAGGTGATACCAGTGAGTCAGGTGTCGAGTGTGTAACGAGGGCCATCCGACTAGTGCACGGAGGTCGCAGTGTTGAGAGTTAAATGTGGCATTGGTGACACTGGATGACGCTGTTGAAGACTACACATAATTTTCTCAGCAGGTAGTTAAGTTTAGGTATAAGTTTAGGCACGGCGTTACTGAGGTTGAAGTTAAGATTAACGTTAGGATTAACATTACAATGAATAATCGCCTGTCGATTAAAACAAATGTGCATCACACTTTAATGGAGAAAAAATAATTGTTTCCATCTGTATTTGAACTAATAAGACTGAAAGTCAGTTACATAAAATGCCTATGCACCGCCCCCAACCACAATGCCCTACCAACATTCTAACTTTTTAACACAGACTACACTCACAACAAATCCCAGTGTTTGGTTTGCACAGTAACAGTCCTTCATATGTTCATATTTCACATAATTGGCCTTGTCATATGTTCATATTTCATGCAATTGGGATTACAAGATAGTTTCCTGGAAACCTGTTTCATGACATTTAGGGCTGGCCAACAAAATTCAAGAGAGAGAGTCAGAGAACACATTTCATGAGGTTCTCCGTAGGGGTGAAAATCTTATGTCCACTTATATTACATTTTCTCAAGAGCAATTCTTGAAGGGGACACCAAAAGTAGTGCTGTAACACATAGCCTACATTGTAATATGTTAAATGTAAATTTAGGAACCCTAATTACTATTACTGGATAATTTATAGGTAGTTACCTGAAGGGTTGTCCCAACTTGTTCAAATATTAAAATAATTGTAATACTATTATTAATAACAGTGTTTCCAATCAATCCAATACGTATGCAGCTATCAGATACTGATTGACTGAGATCCTTGCTGAAGACAGCAGAGGTGTATTTTGTAGGCATATTAGATAACATTATAGCTATGACGGTTTACATATTTTTGTATTATTTACTTTTACCTATATTTAACCAGGTAAGTTGACTAAGAACAAGTTATTATTATAGCAATGACCTGGGAACAATTAGGGTACACTGCCATGTCCAAGAACACAACGTCATTTTGCACAGTCCAGAATCGAACTGGCAACCTTCTGACTAGAAGTCTGCCTCCCTAACCACTGAGCCATCTGCACCCCACAGGTTGTACCTGGAAGATTATGTGTGTTTAAGGTCATCAAATTTAGATTGTACATTGGCTGGGATGTTGAGCATGTCCCAGTTTAGTTCATCTAACAGTAAGAATTCAAAGGATAAGTGGGGGGAAATCAATTCACATAGGGTACCGAGGGCACAGCTGGGGGCTGAAGGGGGTCAGGCAGCAACAGTGAGAGACTTAGGGCTAGATTTATCAAGCCGTTTGCGCCTGTTTCCACGCGCTAATTGGTCGCAGAGACGGACTTAACCGATGCAGGCTATTTACAAACCGGGCGCACTCGGGTAAAATCGCAGATTGCCTGCCACATGAGCGACCAGAGACAAATTGCGCTTTCAATATGCGTTCGTGGGAGGGTCATGGGGAAAGTGGGAGTTCCACGCAAAAAGGTGGGAGGATACGGTAAATTGCGCCTAATTATATATTCCGTGGTATTTACAAAGACTGCCAGTAAGAGCGCGCCTCTATTCTGCGGGGGGAATTTACTGCCTCTTAAAAGCAGGTGTAAACCAACAAGCGCATTTTCCTGTGTGTTCAAATATACGTACATTTTTGATAAGCAATTTGCGATTATTGACCTATATAAGACTCTTTATTACCTAACCACATCGGTTGACTTTACATATTAAAGATATAGGCTAAACATATATGCAAACAATGCCAACTGAACAGTATTTCAAACCACACATACCTTCATTCTCATTCATTCACCTCTTCATTAGTAGTTAGCGTGTCTTTTTCTTGTGGACCTAAACCGGTTCTCCTCGATTGTGCTCGGTTGTACGCAATTTCTCTTTTCTTCTGCGCTTTATGTCTTGCCACCATTAATTTACCTCCTCCAATTCTCTCTGTGTAGATGATAACGAGTTGATTTAACTTGTTACGGCAATCCAAATGCCCTGTAATATGTTCAAGTTTGGTGTTACTTCATACACTAAGATGTGAATTTCTTCTTCACTAAATTTAAGCTTGCGCTTTCTTTTTCCGTAGGGAGATCCATGATAGATACATACGGGCCCATTGTTTGCTCTTTTAGAGGCGCGCAAATGGAGGGCGGAGTATGGGCTGATTGCGTAATGGGTATCGGGTTTGATAAATACTACGCTAAATGTGGAAGCATAGCGTGCGCAATTACCGAACTCGCATAAACAGACGCAGCGCAAACTGCGCTAGTGTTAGTAAATTCGGCCCTTAGTTCTAAAGAACTGGATTTTTAATAGTAGTAGCTCAAACCATTTGGGCACAGACTTGGATAGGATAACAGAACTCTGTAGGCTATTCTTACAGAAGATTGTGACTCTGCTTCCTTTGGCGGATCTGTCTTGATGGAAAATGTTGTATTTAGGGATGGATATTTCAGACAGAGCTAGGATGTCAGGGTAGGCTGAGTTTAGCTTAGCTTTCCTAAAATGTGCCGTAAATTGTTCCAAACTGCTACAAAATTTGACTCCCGGAAAGCTATGTTACATGCTTATTAAAATATTTTCTTCTCATAAAATAGTGTCATGATGAAAATTAGATATGATATTACAGAGAACAGGTTTGTTGTCTATTAATTCCCATTCACTCCTTGAACAAGTGCACTCCTTGTGGACATTTTCTCAGGGGGTACCACGTGCTAATGGAGACAATGTAAATTCATTTTCTAATCCTATGATTCTATTTGGCAACAGTAACTGCTTCAGGTTGAAGCGGAACTATGTGGATTCCGTCCTGGTCGTGGAACAACGGATAAGATCTTTACTCTCGCAAGGATCCTAGAGGCGGCCTGGGAGTATGCCCATCCTGTCTACATGTGTTTTGTGGATCTGGAAAAGGCGTAGGACCGGATTCCCCGGGAGATACTGTGGGAGGTGCTGCGGGAGTATGGGGTGAGGGGGTCCCTTCTTAGGGCCCTCCAATCTCTGTATGACCAAACCGAGAACTGTGTCCGGGTACTCGGCAGTAAGTCGGACTCATTTCAGGTGAGGGTTGGTCTCCGCCAGGGCTGCGTTTTGTCACCAATCCTGTTTGTAGTATTTATGGGTACAGGTAGATGGCAGTAACTACATTGGAAATAACATGGCTTCCATTCAGTGCAAGCGATTGAATCTTCAACAACTTTTTTCAACTACGTATTGGATTTGGAACGGTTACAAGAAGTGTTGAGATTGCGATAACAACGTAATGCAGCAATAAAAGCCAAACTGGAACAAGGATTTACACAAAAATATAGCCAATTATACTTGTCCAACAGAGGGAATCAGAAATAAAGGCCTGCTTCTAACAAAAGCCTGCTTCAAATAAAAGCTGGTTGCCTTCTGCAGTAGAGGTAAATACAGCCCACAGTCTTTATTTGAGGAATTACAGTATTACAACTTTGTTAAAATGAATACCTAATAGTTGTCCCAATCCCTAATATGGGAAAAACTCAGCCAGCTGGTATTTGGGCTCTGTTCACAAACAAAATACGACCCCAGCACTAGGACAGCAGTACAAATAACTAAATTTGAAATTAGAAAAAAAGAGAAGTTGAAAGTGGAATGTGCTTACCGCCCCAAAAATGTGGTGAAAACAGATCTGCACTTTCTAATATTCTGTAAAATGAATGACCACATTGACAACCCCAAAAGAACTTGCAATGACAACCAGCATTGATAAACCCCCATAGCTGTTAGGTAAAATCATGTATTTTGTAATAACAGCATCAACATCGTAAACATCAGTCCATCTTTATTCTCTTTATACAACAATATACAAATAGTACAATAATATAACATAATAAATGCCTTTACCATATTGTAATTTATCATGGTAATGGTATCTTTCTTATTTTCCACTTGGTTTGGCAATGTAAACAAATATTTCCTATGCCAATAAAGGCCTTTACAGTTAAATGGAATTTGAGAGAGAGAGAGAGAGAGAGAGAGAGAGAGAGAGAGAGAGAGAGAGAGAGAGAGAGAGAGAGAGAGAGAGAGAGAGAGAGAGAGAGAGAGAG
>JACXGM010019865.1:0-18161 GCA_016801145.1 Umbra pygmaea | reverse complement strand
ACATAGTAACTGTCACACCACATACCGAATTCAACATAGTAACTGTCACACCACATACCGAATTCAACATAGTAACTGTCACACCACATACCGAATTCAACATAGTAACTGTCACACCACATACCGAATTCAACATAGTAACTGTCACACCACATACCGAATTCAACATAGTAACTGTCACACCACATACCGAATTCAAAGCTAACATGTAAAAAAAAACTAATTAGTTAACAACCCAATATCAGTTATTCATGTAGAGTATTTGTGTTTGATGGTATGATTCTCTGGCGGTATCTGAAATTATTGATACTATTTATCAAATTACTGTTGAAGTTCTCACTCAAGTGATTTCAAGACCACATCAGGAATATGCCATTTTGTCCTTTTAAATTCCAGCTAATAAGTTAATGTCTTTATATGGGATTTAAAATGATCTTCAACCCTGGGTTTGATGGCTGCTTGCCATTTACTTTCATTGCCCAATGCTACAAAATGCAGGCCATCTAATTCTTGTTCTCTTTGGCCAGTGGCATCAGTGCATTCAAGAAATAAAGAGTGGTCAGGGCGGCCATTTTGAATCATTAGCAGGGCCTGCAGATGTGACACAGCCAATCAATCACAGGGCAAGCAAGTAGATGGTGGGGATAAAGAAGGGAGAGGGAGGGGTTTAGCCAAAATCCCCAGGATGCATAGCCAGACAGCGGAGAGCGTGTGCGTTGTATACGCGCAAGCAGCAGCGTGTGTTGTTTGTGTGAGCGTGCACATTATGTCCATAGGGGAGGGCGGGGTGGGGGTGGGGGAGTTGCAGAAGAGCCATGATTCAGTGGTGTTGTGATTTTAACGGCAGTTCCAAGACGGGTGGTTTATTTTCATCCGTCGCCTTGTGAGTGACGGTCCAATCAGGCCTGGGACCGGCTGTCAGGCTGAGGGATGAGAGAGCATGGGAACCAGAGACACAAAGCGCACTGCCACGTGATCGACAGGCATGAGAGCCACAGAGAAACAGAGGAGGAGATGGATAAAGGCCGAAGAAGATGAGAGTGAGGTAGAGGTGGAGAGAGGAAGAGTAGGAGAGGCAGGAATTAAGAGGACGGGAAGAAGAGATTGTTGAGTGAGAGTGAACGCAACACCAACTAGGATGCAGAGCTTCAGACATGAGATTTGTTTTTATTTCAACCTCCAACAGGTACAGAGTAATCTGAGGTAGGTGAGAAACAGTGAACCGGGGATAATCAAGAATGTGACATTTAAAGGATGGACAGATATCCTCCATTATGCAAATGAGATAAGGAGAGACTGTGCTCATTACTTAATACCCACTCCCTAGATCAACACCCATGACAGAATTCTTTAAAGTTCTCAACTTACTAGTTTTACATTTTGCAAGCCAATGATATTTGTATACATTAACGTCCCTGACTGGTATTAAGTTGAGATCTTAAGTTCTAAGTTACTCTTACCAATCCAGCGCATGACGGAGGTGAGGATCTGCAGGTATTTAGTCTTTTGGGCATCAAAGAAGACAAAAGGGCCCAACATTACTGTAAAGATGCTCTGTAGAGAGGAAAAGAAAGAAATTATCTTTAAACACTTTCTAATAACATTTTACAGTGTATTATTACCAAAGCAGCTTTTCTCAGTGACAAATAAAATGTGCTAATTATTCTAAATTATTTACACATGAAAATGAAAAAATAACGTATTGCATAAGTATACACCAATTTTTAAATGTCACAAGTTCAGATTAAAAACACTGGTCTCTGGGTTGTTCCATAGTTAGTTAGTTCAAACAATTCTTATCAAAACCTACATTGTGATGATGAAAGAACAATTAAGGCAAATTCTGAATGATTATTTTCAAAAGCACCAGAGCATAACAAAAATGGAAAAAAAAGCACACTGGTGTCAGCAAACATACAACAGGAATTTAGTAATGCTTCTCTGTCAGGACCTGGAAAGCTTGTGAAGACTGAGGGCAAATGTTAATGTACAGAGAAATTCTGGAAAAAAACAGTTGACAACTGCAAGAGAACTTTTATCAAGCATGCATAGAAACTATCCTAACTGTGTACAGTAAAAATGCAATTTAGAATGTTCATAGACATGGGAAAAGTTTGATTTATCAAACAATCTTACGGCAGTTTAACTGACACCAGTTGGAAATCACAGTTGATAAATACCACTGGTTCTCATACTCAATGCTCATGCACAACCTTGGCGATTTGCATATCAACGTCCCTAATTATCCATACTGTATTATCAGGGTTTCCTGCAGCACTTTGTAGCTAAGGCGGCCACCTAAGCAACACATGCCTGCCGCCTTATCTAAGTCGTCAAAAAATATATAATGTTGTGTGATGCGTCCAAACAGCGACATCTGGTGGTGGTTGAATGTCATTGCGCTATTATGTTCAGCTATGCCTTAAGCAGTAATCACATTTGCACATATTGTTGCATGGTGTTTGTTAAAATTGCACATTGCAACAGTAATTTTCAAAAGCTGGTTATTTCCTAATTAAACATTATTATTTAAATGTAATAATTAGTGTTTATTAAATAATTGTTCAATGTAGTACAGAGTCTGTAGTCTATCACACAAACAAGCCTGACCCCGGTCTCAGATGGCAACCCCTACCCCCCTCGGTCTGACGGCAAACCCCAAACTACCACCTTAACTAACAAATTTTCTGCGGGAAACCCTGATTATGGTCGGAAGCAGTTCATTAGTCCACCACTTGTTACTGTGCATATGCATGGTCAAGTCTGCACATAGTTTTACAAACATTCTCAAGCAAACTTTCATGTGGATAAATCCCACGCTTGAAATTATCGCACACATGATTTCTACAAAGATTATGTACGAGACACATTAATACGTTTCCAGAGGGCTTCACAATAAAATATGGCAAGTCCAAGGGTGAATCTTTTGATACCCACTGTAAATTCCTGTTTTCTTTTGCCTTCTATCAACAACTAAAGACTTACTGCCCAGCTTTGAAATGGTCCTCAAGTGGCCTAAGACTGTCGGTCAGCACTGTATGAGAGAAACAATGTAAGTGGCCGTATCATAAAATTCTATCAAACAATCTAACTTTCAAAGCTACAGTAATCATAGCAATCTGGCAGGTTATTGTGAAGGCTGGGGCATCAAAGGGAAAAGGTGCCTCTCCAAATCCCTGTGACTTAAAGACAGTTAAAATCCAGTGAGAGAATCTGGAGGTACCTACCAAGTACAGGGGCACAATATCAAATAGTACCCAAATAAACTTTGGATAAAAACTACATTCTCTTCCATGTAACTAACCCAAAATCCAATATTCAAGTAAAACAAAGCTTGATCAAACTGTTACCTTCTCTGATTACAGTCAGTTGGAATAAGACTAAACTAATTCCTGCATGGATACAGGCACCCTACAGGCAGAGAGCCAACCTCAGAAGATTAAAATAACATTGCACAATCTAAATTTGGAAGAAAATAATAATGCACTGATACCTTACGCCATTGCTACTCTTCCTTCCAAAAGTAAGGTAAATGCCCTCTCCACCTTTCCCAACATAAAACCGTTTTCCTTGGAGAAAGGGATGGATCCACACTATGAGGTTTCTATAAATGGAAAGGACTTGCCTCCTTTGATCAACTGACGGTCAGGGTCATTGCTCCCAATGACCATGATTTATGTGATATTGTTTTTTTTCTCATTATTGTGCAAATAAAAAGGCACCATGTCTGCATCATTCTGATATGAGGCTGTAAGCACAGGGAAAATGAGACAACCACTTTGCATCATGGACGGACCAAGAAAGGACATTAATCTGAAAGTGCACTGTTTATACGTAGAAAATATAAACAAGTTCTACAGTTTTCTTCATTTTGATATAGAGAAATGGGTGCACTATAGACACATACGCCTACTGGCTGACTCAGCAATCTGGAGTTTAGGAAATTGGTTTAAAAATATTATGAAATGTGACAGTGGCCATGATATGTAGCGTTAATGCACTTATATACAATTTCCTGATTTCAGACAGATCAGACAGGAAAATATTTCATCAACTGATAACAGATGTGCTTTTACCAAACTGCTATGAGTTGTGTTTCTGGACTAATCTTTTAAATTTGTTACACACATCTAAAGGAGTACATTTAAAAACTTTTGTAATACCAGGTGTAGTTCAAATGAAATGTGAAGCTATTTGTTGTGTATGATAAACACTAAACTGAACCTTCGGGACAAGCTTCATCTTGTTATTGACTATGTTGTTATCGTTGTCATACCCTGCCTGCTCACTGATACATTGGTGATAGATAGATAACATTCCAGAAGAAGGGCCCTGAACATGTGTTGTGAGAGATATTGTACGTCTTCCCCTTTAAAAGAAGAAGGGACCTGCACCTGATATTGTGAGAGATATTGTACGCCTTCCCCTTTAAAAGAAGAAGGGCCCTGCACCTGATATTGTGAGAGATATTGTACGCCTTCCCCTTCAAAAGGCTTTGGACCTCAAAATGGTAAACAAGTTCTATGAGGACTTATTCACAAATTAACTTTCACATTCTTCTAAACATACATGGCTGGCATCTTAATGTGACCACTTTTGTTAAAGGAATTATTTATTTATTCCTGCAGTAAAGCGATATAAATAGCTTGTCACTTTCCTGCAGGAAACGGATGGCCTCCATTTGAATGCCAATTCTACCATTTGCCTTCTGGAACGTCACCCGGTTCTGCACCAGGGTGCTGCTGGAAGCAGTGTTTTAATCCGGTTCTATTCTAATTCATTAGGCTATAAGGCCAATACACTCTAGCCCAACCACTCTTAATACAGAAGCACTTTTAAATATGCTGCTACTAAAAATATGTTTCTGAGATACAAATATCTGTGAAGCGCATAATTTCCATATTAAGTAGGTTCATAACAATATTAACAAGCAAATAATGAGGACAAACAAAACATTCAATGCATTTCATTTAGAAGTATATAATAGATTTAACAAGGTCAGTTAGTGGCTAATTTCAATGGGCACCAATTTGAGGTACTGTATTTTCACTTGCTTACTCGGTAGAGGGGTTTGGCCAGGGTGCAATAACTTAGCTGCAACTTGTGGTCAGTTATTTAGTATTTTAGACTGTTGGTCTATATGTCCATCTCGATGTGTCTACTTAGTCATATGCAAAAGTTTAGGCACCCCTGACAATTTCCATGATTTTCATTTAGAAATAATTGGGTGTTTGGATAGATCAAAATGAAATTGTTTATCAAATAACTGAAAAACAGTAATATTTCGATAGTGAAAAGACGTTCACTGGATTAACAGAAAATTTGCAATATGGATCAACACGACATCAGACTGGTGCATACATTTGGGCACCCTTGTCATTTTGTTGATTTGAATCATGAGAAAAGGTATTTAAGGTGGCCAATTGCAAGTTGTTGTTCTCTTTGACTCTCTCTTCTGCAGAGTGGCAACATGGGGGCCTCAAAACAACTCTCAAATGACCTGAAAACAAAGATTGTTCTACATTATGGTTTAGGAGAAGGCTACAAAAAGCTATCGCTGAGATTTAAGCTGTCAGTGTCCACTGTGAGGAACATAGTGAGGAAAAGGAAGACCACAGGCACAGTTCCTATTAAGGCCAGAAGTGGCAGGCCAAGTAAAATATCGGAGAGGATAGTGAGTACGGTCAAATCAGCCAACAGACCACCTCCAAAGACTTACAACATCATCTTGTTGCAGATGGTGTCATAATATGTCAAATGTCAAAATATTCAGCGCACTTTTCACAAAGAGAAGCTGTACCGGAGAATAATGCAGAACCCTTTTCTGCACACACAAACAGAGTCATTTGACGTATGCAAACGCACATTTGGAAAAGCCAGCTTCATTTTAAAGAAGGTGCTGTGGACTGATGAAACAAAGATTGAGTTATTTGGTCATAATAAGGGGCGTTATGGTGATAAAGAACACAGCATTCCAAGACAAACACTTGCTACCCACAGTAAAATTTGGTGGAGGTTCCATCATGCTGTGGGGATGTGTGGCCAGTGCTGGTACTGGGAATCTTGTAAGGGAACAAGTACAATGTTCTGGAAAGACCATCTCAGTTTACCAGACTTGAATATCATTGAAAATCTGTGGGGTGATTTGAAGTGGGCTGTCCATGCTCGGCAACCTTCAAACCCAACTGAACTGGAGATGTTTTGCAAAGAGGAATGATCCAAAATACCTTCATCCAGAATCAAGAGACTGATTACAGGCTATAGAAAGCATCTAGAGGCCGTTATGTCTGCTAAAGGAGGCTCAACTAAATATTGATGTGAAATTTCTGTTGGGGAGCTCATATTTACGTACCTGTCTAATTTCATTTTGATGCATATTGCAAATTTTCTGTTCATCCAATAAACCCCATTTCACTACTGAAATACTACTGTGTCCTTCAGTTATTTGATAGATCAAAATGAAATTGCTGATTCAAACACCCAATTATTTATAAATGAAAATCATGGAAATTGTCAGGGGTGCCTAAACTTTTGCATACAACTGTATTTTAAACATTGGAGGTATATTTGTTATTCAAAGAAAATATGTTAATAAGCATCACATGCTATGAAATAATCTCCATTCATATTCCATTGGAATCCACAAGGACATACACGATTAGCTATGCAGCCAAGAGGCTAGTGTGCATTATTAGACATGAAAGAACAGCGAAAATATCAGAATACTGAGCTCTGAAAGATCTTTTCTGCTTAGGCCAAGAATTTCTGACATTTCGTAGGTTATTTTTTGTTAAATTGGTTCCAGTAAGATACATGTTGTGGTCAAAGTAATGTAAACACCACAAGAAAATGCACTGTTACTTTTTACTAACTCACAATTACATACAGCTGCAGAGGTCACATTAGGTTGATGTCAATTAGTAGTACATGTCTCAGTGATGAAAGTGATCTGGGAGTTAGCACTAACAGATCAATTAGAAACAACAGTGTTTCAAAAGCCCGCATTGCATCAGTCACAAAACCTGCAAAAGTATTCGATATGTGAAGGGGGTACAGTCTGAAAAGTCATAACAGCCAAACATGGAGAAATTGCATCTGTAAAGAGGAACAGTGGACTCTAGTCAAAGCTGTCTGTCTGGAGTAGAGTTTTATTAGGACAGTGGCTCAATGCCACAAGAGTACATGCTCAAAATTAAATCAAATCTGAGCCTGTCTAATCAAAAACAGGAGGGTCACAAGCTTGACAAATCTGGAATTTATGGCAAGACTATTGTTCTGAAACCGCTTAATTCCAAGGACTACATACATACTATAGTATAAAATGTTATTTTCACTTTGATGTCAAGGGGTAATGTATAAATACAGCTGGCAAAAGTTAGATTTAATTTATTTTAATTTCAAGGGTGTGATGTGACAAAAGGTAAGGATTTTGACAGGGTATGATGATTTTCTATAAGCAATGTACTGTAAACCTTGGTGAAGAGTACACAACCTGGAACTCTGAGCATTGGAAAAAAATTATCTTTCCACATGAGCCCTCATGTTCCAATATGCCAGCAGGATAATGCACTCATACACACTGCTACACTAATTAAAATGTGGATTGATGTTTAATGTCTCGAACACAGAGTGCAAAATAGATTTCTACCTCCATCCCTCAAAGATTTTTCTCCTTGCAATATCCCACTACACCCATTTCAGGACTTGTATGACAGCAGTCAAAGGATTAGAGATGTCCTGAAGAAAATATTTTCCCTGATGCCAACCTAGAACAATAAGTACAGCACTGCTAATCACAAAGTGTGAAAAGATCAATGCATCATTAAAACGGGGAGAGGTCCATTTAACTACAAATAAAATGCAGTTTCTGGAGACCAAATCCTGATAAAGGCTTTCTCTCCAAAAACGGTATATCATGAGGCAAAACTGAAATGGAAAGGTATAAAAAACCTTTAGATCATTCTATCTAGGAGGTTGACAAAAACACATTACAGAAACATACTGGGGGTTAACAGTCTGTCTCTGGGACTGAACAATAGATTTTTCACCTCCAGGTTATTGGTCAGATGCTCCAAATGATGTGCTACCTGCTGCCCCTATTCAAACCCATCAGAACACTGATTGCCTTTAACAATGGCCCTTGTTAAGAACTGCATCATCTGTGGCTCAAGAACACTTGGTTGTTCCACAATCACCCACCCAACCCTTCAATCTATCCTGTCCATAACAAGCCCATGTCTCCTACTGGGGCATGAGTGATGCGTGATCAAGGCCAGGCACTTCAGTGCCATGTCATCTTCAGAGGAGCATGCAGGGTACAGGCACACACAGTCAGTCAATCTGACAAGCCACACTGTGGGGGTCAGAGTTCAAGAGACCCCAGTTGGATAGAACAACTGGAACAGACACAGATACAGTGCATCCTTAAAAGTATTCACAGTGCCTCAGTTTTTTCACATTTTGTTGTTACACTTATTGCAAAATGGATTGTTGCATTATTTACCTCAAAATTCTACAAACAATACCCCATAATGAGAATGTGAAAGAAGTGTGTTTAAAATCATAGCAAACTTATTAAACATTTATGTGCATATGTATTTACAGCCATTGCTCAATACATTCTTCTTTGCAGGACCTCAAAGCTCCATCAGGTTGGATGGGGACTATCAATGCACAACCATTTTCAGGTCTCTCCAGAGATGTTCAATTGGGTTCAAGTCTGGGCTCTGGTTGGGCCACTCAAGAACATTCACAGAGTGGTCCAGTAGCCACTCTGTTATTTTGGCTGTGTGCTTAGGGTCGTTGTCCTGTTGGAAGATAAACCTTCACCACAGTCTGAGGTCCAGAGTGCTCTAGAGTAGGTTTTCAGCAAGGATGTGTCTGTACATTGCTGCATTCATCTTTCCCAGTTACTGCCGCTGAAAAATATGCTCACAGCATGATGCTGCCACCACGCTTCACTGTAGGGATGGTGTTGGCAAGGTGATGAGCAGTTTCTTCCAGATATGACACTTGCCATTCAAGCCATAGAGTTAAATATTTGTTTCATCACACCAGAGAGTTTTGTTTCTCATGGTCTGAGTCCTTCAGGTGCCTTTTGTCAAACTCCAGGCAGGCTCTCGTGCCTTTTACTGAGGAGTGGCTTCCGTCTGGCCACTCTACCATACAGGCCTGAATGGTGGAGTGCTGCATAGATGGTTGTTCATCTGGAAGTTTCTCCTCTCTCCACAGAGAAATGCTGGAGCTCTGTCAGAGTGACCATTGGGTTCTTGGTCACCTCCCTGACTAAAGCCACATGCCCACCACCATGGGGAACCGTGAAATTCACGGTTCCGCATGGTTCTAGATGCGTTTCCATTACTCTGAAACTGGAACGTTTCGCCAGGTTCTTGCAGGCTGACAGCCTCGTCTGGAAGCTCGAGCTGGCGGCGCGTGTGGGTGGTATTATCCATGGTTCCAGTTGGGTAAAATTGCTGATTGGTCTGGTAAAAACGTAGACATGATGTCACACTACTGTTTTGATTTTGGACTTCTAAATGTTGTCTTGGTTTGGTGTGTGTGTGCGTCGGTACACTACTAATATGCACAAACCACTTACTGCCATTGTGCCCACTTTTAACACCTATGTTAAAACACTGACCAGAAATGACGAGCGGGATGAGCGTGACAAACGCAACACATGGCAGCTGATTGGACGAACGCATTACGTGGGTCTGGCTACTCCCGAATTTCAAATAGACTCTAATGGCGTTCTGAATACGATCTCATATTTTACAAAAATAGTTCACCGAAACGTGTTTTCATTTTAAGCGAAAAATAGGCCATACAGTTGCTAAATCTGTCTTCATTTCAGAACGACAAAAGTCAGTTTAAAAGATTTTCATCCGATTTTGAGCCGATCGCTCCTCAACCGTGGAGTGTGGAGTGCTGCAAGGTCACGTCACATGTATTTTTGTAAGAGCTACACTGAAGTTGGTAGTTTGATAAATGCAAGATATTTCAATTGTTATTCTGTAATAATTCAATTTCCTTTCGTGCATAATTAAACTATCTTTTAATACTGTATCATCCTAAATTGTGGATAATTAAGCTATATCATATGCTGGAGTATATTTCTGGAGTGTTAAGATTAAAAGAAAAAGTAACAACAAGAACCATACAGAACCGAAAACCGTGACCCTAAAACTGATACGAACAGAACCGTACCACCCCTATTACGTACATGTGCTTTTTTCGTTTTTTATTTTTTGAAATTTACTAAGATTTCAAACACACTTCTTTCACATTGTCAGTATGGGGAATTGCTTGTAGAATTTTGAGGGACATAATTAATTTATTCCATTTTGGAATACGGGTGTATCATACAGAATGTGGGAAAAGTGAAGCACTAAATACTTTCCGGATGCACTGTAGAGGAAGAAGTTCCACTCCCTTCTTCTCCAGGACAACGAACATCAATCACAGTTCTAAAACCCCAGTGAGCAGGCAAAACAATGTTGAAGCACGCGGTGATTAGCAACAACGGCCTAGAACGTCAGGGACCTAGAGAGAAAAACAAAAGAGTATCAGAGGCAGTCCACTTCTTGCTGTGGGGGGTGGAAGTAAGAGTGCATGGTTTTCTTTTAATCAAGAGGTTCAAATGCTCAAATGACCAGCAGGTTAAAGATGCCTCCCACAACCCAATGTTTGCCCGCCCCTTCCTTCTGTATTGTACTTACAGGGTCGGCTCATAGGTGGTGAGGGCAGGGCACAAAGTACTGTAATGGATAGAATATACAGACAGCCCAGGGTAGAGAGCTGGCTGAATACAAATGACTTGTACGCAGCAGCGTAAGACCAGCCCACAGGGAATGGTGTGGACAGACTTATTTAGGACCCTATTATTTCTAGATATATGGACAAAGAGAATTTGAATACAACATGTAGAGACAGGAAAACGCTGAAGTATTCAATACAGGCCACGGGTGACTGATGACAATTTACTGCAGAATTTCTAAATTGTACTACATCTTGGAGCGCAGGGCATCCTGTCACATATGCACTGCTCTCAAGGTGTAATGGATAGGGCAGTGCGGAGAACGTGGTGCATTCGTAACAAAGTGGTTTGTGGTTGAGTGACAGAAAGCTGTACTTTAGCACTGAATGGTGGTCTGAGTCAGGTTCATGTGTCTGCACCTGTGGTTTGAAGTGTTCTAATGCTTCATCCTACGGCCAGAAAACAGTCCATCACGGCCCTGATGATACCCTTCATCCATCTATAACCAAGCGATGGCCTGTCTTTATACTTGCCTGAAAATATAAGGGTTTTCTCAGATGAATTTCCTTCCTACTCCTCTCCCCCGTCCTGCTTGCCCTTTCGAAAAAACCTCCAGGGCAAAGGAGGAAGTGTGAACGTGCTTGTACTAAATGACACAGCCCTTTTCAGTGTGGCAAGATACACACAAGTAGGGCTAGATGATAAAACAATATAAAAATGTGGAAAGTGAAGCCCTGTGAATACTTTCCGGATGCACTGTACAGCGAGCACCATAATACATTGGAAAGTGACCTTGTTTTGGTTCTGTACTGTAGCGAATTGAGTTTGAAAAGATACTATGAGGATGAGGTTAAAGTGCAGACTGTCAGCTTTTAGTTTGAGGTCATACTCATATCAGATGAACCGTTCAGACATGACAGCACCTTTTGTACATTGTCCCCCCATTTTCAGGTACCAAAAAACATCGGACAATTCAGCATAATGTCAAGTAAAGTAAGAATTGTCAATATTTAATTGCATATTCTTTGTGTGCAAATACTGCTAGAAGACTGGCCACGCCCTTGAGTCCAGCCCCTCTAGTTCCACCTACTAGGGAGATTTTGTAGCCACTGTGCATCTAAGAGTTGTTTCTTGCTCTTTAGGGTTTTAGGCCTGGTATCTGTCAAACACTTTGTGACGACTGTGTAAAGAGGGGTTTATAAAATGAATTTGATTGATTGGTTGCTCGAAGTCTGCGATGCATCTCCATCCCCAGATGCTGGGTATCGTTCCTGGTGATGCTCTGCCAGGCCTGTACTTGATGCGGGAAAATTCAAGCCACTGTTAATTCTTACATATTTAAGAAAATGAGTTAGTTTGCATAATTGAACAGACTTTATTAATGAACATCATAAAGCTATGGCATCATTTCCTCTTGCACCGCTGCTCCCATGACAAATGCATTCATTGCATCCTGTTATCTCTTTTATACTGCTCCTAGTGGTCACAAGATATTCCTTTGTGCAGTTCTATTTAATGTACACATCTGGTATGGACAAACAACATTTTTTATGTTACGCCCTTAAAAGGCAATGTCTGGTTTCCACTGGCCATTTTAGCTAATAAAAAAGAGACATCTGTCCTTCGTTGTCTTCTCATATTGCCACATCAGCAAAACGTAAGAAAGCCCTTAGACTTAAGACTCCACTATTACCGCTCTTACATCACATTACGTAGTTTAACAATTTGTTCTCAGCTTCTGCATGTTATTCTCACAATTACAAATGGTTGTATTCACATTTTACAGATTGTTTTCCATTTATCCAAATTCATTGTATCATAGACATCAGTATTCTGCTTCCATCTTTGAAGCAAACTAACCAGGCAGTCATGTGGCTCAGAAATTAAAATCAATCAATCAATCAGGAACATTGCAAAAACCCTGTTCATGTCCAAGTCAACATTTTGGTTCAACATTGACCAAAAATAAAAAAATAATATAATCGGTAAACTCAATTATGCTAAAAACCCCTACAGGGCTCCAGACTAACCATATTCCTTGGTTGCACTGGTGCGCCGAACTTCTTTTTTAGTTGCACACAAGTTTTTCCTTGCGTCGCTTTTAACGCCACAATTTCAAAGTCACCTTTTTATCATGCTTCATATAAATTCATATATATATTTATATGCAAATGTTTTTTTAAAGAATAAGCTGTAGGTATATCATTTTTTTATTTGAATTACAAGCATACTGTATTTAAAAATAAAAATCTTTAAAGTGCTTCACTTTATTTTTTTTTATAAATGTTTAATAATATTTTAGGTCTATACAATTTTTGTAAGATTTCTATTTCATATATCATGCTATAGTGGGTAGGCCTTAACATAAGGTACTCTTACATGGTGCATGACCATGCTCATCTTCAATGTGTCCAATTAGTATACTGACCAGTCTCCCTCTCCTCAAGATCCGGCTGTAGACAATCACACACTCCTTCGTGGAAATGTCTGTGTCAACGTCAATCATAAAGGTATGCAGGGTTTCCAACTCTCACGCAGCGTGACTCTCACGCTTTCAGTATTAAAAAAACTAAGCGTTTCCATTCTATTAGTTGTTTTTTTTTGCATCAATCAGGGTTTATACTAAGTAGACAAGGACTGACATTTCTAAAATTAGGGTTAGGGTTACCAAAAGTGTTCTCCACGCGAGCACTGAAAGTTTACCGAGTCTCACGCCAGCCAATGTCCCAAAGTTCGCAACCCTGTGTATGTGGAATTCGCAATGGCAACAGTAGTATTTTCTTTTAATGTGTAGGCTATTATTACCCCAATAAATTGGGCACATGCAACATCATTGCTGTACGTCTGTTTCACGTTTAATCTATTTTTCTTCATGAGAATAATTTCCGATCTCAATTTAGTGAATGGCAACTCTTCATTTGTGATGTTATAAGCGACATTGAATTTTATTATCATCTCTGATTGTTCCGAGGACCTGATATCTGCTGCCTACCGCTGAAGTGCACACACACTTATCGCGGCATGAAGTGTATTTTTTTAATATTGTGCTTTTTTGCCGTTTCAATTTGAAAAGTTGTAGATTTGCTTACAAATGCACTGTTCCCTGCCATGCTCTGGCCACATTCTGAAGAATAAATTCAGTGCGTGACATTTTCTGTCTGACTAAAGCTTAAATAGGGAAACTGGTCTAACCCGTCTTTACGAAATGTAGCTAAGGTACACAGTATATTTTTATCTTTTTATTTTGAGTCTCTAGCTCAAGCTTGGTAGGCTCTACTGTACCCCGGTCTCTGAGACAGATGCAATCTCCAACGACGGATGACCAGGGCTTGGCATCTTACCAGGGACCTGGTAGACTGGTTGCTGAAGTAGCTCCATGTCAGTACTGTTGTCGGAGCTTTGACCTGGGGAGAGTGTTGGCGGGAACAGGCCTACCTTTCTTAAATGGGTCTATATGGGTCTATTTCATTTAATTGTTCATCGTCTGTTTTCTTGCGTTTATTTTGCTGATGCTGATTGCCGTAACTGATTCTCTGGTGCTCAGGTCGCAATTTCTATTACACAGCACGGAGCAGTGTAGGCCTACGGGAATATCTGGACCACAGCCAATCAGAGGCAAAGACCCAGCCCATATTTGTCTCTGATTGGTTTAGACCACAATATGATCCAACCATGAGTACGAGATCTGTCATAGGAGAACAAACACTTAGTTCATGGAGAGGCAGCGGATAGGAGGACATTAGGTGCATCAGTGCAACCTAGGAATTCTTTTAGCTTCACCCTTACAAATTTAGGTTGCATATGAGGCCAAATGAGACAAAGAGTAACATGTACCAGAGTAATGGAAAGAGGTATAAACAGAAAGCAATACCCATGATCCAAAGCATACCACCTCATCTGTTAAACATGGTGGTGCAGGTGTTATGGCTTGGGCCTGTATGGCTGCCAGTGTAACAGGCTCATGTATCTCCATTGATGATGTGACTGCAAACAGAAACAGAACAATGAATTCTGTATACAGAAATATTTTACCTGCTCAGATAAAGCCAAGTACCTATAAACTCATTAAGTCCTCAAAGCAAGCAGGAACTGAAGAATGGCTGCAGTACAGGCCAGGCAGAGCATCACCAGGGAAGATACCCAGCATCTGGTGATGTCGATGCATCACAGACTTTAAGCAGTCATTGCATACAAAGAATGGACAGACCATGTACAAAAGGTCTTGTAATTTCTGAACGGATCATCCGATATGTATGAATATACCCGCAAATTAAGGCGGACAGTCTGCACTTCAACCTCATTGTCATTGTATACATTCAAACTCAACGTGCTAGAGTACAGAACCAAAATAACAAAAGAAATGGTCGCTGTCCAGTGAATTATGTTGTATATATCTGTTAATTATTGTAATGTAGTGATTACACTAATGTAGGCTATTGTTTATCATTTGTTATAAATGACACTAATTCCCTTCTAGGCAAAGTTTTGTCTCCTGCACATGCCATTGTAGAAGACCAGTCCTCCCTTTCTCAAGCAATGGCTGCATGATTGATTGAGTGCGTGATTGAGTGCTTGATTGATCAAGCATGTGCGTGCGTGGAGAGTGCGTGCGCGACTGAGCCCGTGCGTGCACGACTGAGCGCGTGCGTGCGCGACTGAGCGCGTGCGTGCGCGACTGAGGATCGTTTTCTAGAATTTACGATCTAAAACTGTCTATAAGTCTTAAATCTCATTTTCTATGGTCTTTAACAATTGTGGCAGTCATGCTATTTTTGTTCCATTGTATTTTGTCGAAAGAAGCCATAAACGCTTTCTCTGTGCAACATTTTAGTTAGCAACAGCTGCTAGATTACAGTAATCCCAGGTGATTGTGGGAGCTCCATGAGTTCACAGCAACACACTTACATTGTTCGTTAGTTAGCTTAGTTTGAGTCTTGTTTATATTTAATATACTTAGCTAATATAGAAAATATATTTTATTTGTGTCCTTACAGTTTTGTTTACTAAAACGTATTACTTGTGATCAGTACCTATTTGATTTTTCAGTAGCCTACCTCAAAGCAACGATAACAACCCACTCTCACTGAGCAGTTAATCTCCACGTTCTCGTTCTGTGTTTTATTAGCGCAAGTGTAGTGGAGCCATGTATTACTTTGGAACATTTCTTTCTACTGACTCAAGAGCCAGGCATCGTGGAGTTACTTTTATTCAGTAGTTTATTTGAATTGCTGGTCGCGATTCTACAGCAGACTTAAGAACAATCTATCGAGCGCACATAAAAATGCTGCAGGCAAAATAGAACCTAAGATACGTTTAGACGTGTTAATTTATTTCATATAATGAATATAAATAACTTGCAAATATAATTCAAAGACATTGCTCTTTAACCAAATCCAAACATTCAAACAATATGTGTGCTGTTATTCCTCAACAAAGTCAGACAATGCATTCCAAAGCAATCAACTCTCAGTTCACATCTGTCGCTCGCAAGATCCGAGAAAAAAACTTCACTAACACACGGTCAACTCCATTCCTTCATCTGATAGATTCAAAACAGCAGGCAATGGGAACCATCCACAGAGATAGTCACAGTATACTGGCACAGTGTTCAAGTCACTATGTAAGTTAATGCCTATAAGGCAAAAACTATACCTGCCAGCAACTGGTAGTCTACCAAGTATCAGGAATAGGAATTTTTTATAGTATATATAGTATATTGATGATACTCTGTTTGCCATCACAATAAATCAAATGATTAGCAATGAATGTAAAGTATGTGTTACGTGAATATGCCATTACAGAGTCAAATTCAGAGCATAGGTGAAAAATCATCCCGTTAACTAGCCCTTTCGTTTACTTCAGCAGATGGTAAAGCTATTGCCTAATTCTAACAAGATTATCTGTCATCAATTTATGGGGAATTCATAATGATATCACATCGGACAGTAGGCTTTAGTACTAAATGGTAGACCATAGTAAAATAAAAAGTGCTTATAGCTGCTAATTGTATTTGTTGTTCGTTGATTTCCAAGTATAAAACTTGTTGAAATGTTTTCAGTGTGTGTGTATCAGTTTTTTTACATTTCCGTCTCAGTTTAACAAAACCATGATAATATTGATAACCGTAATAACTTTGGTCACTATAATCGTGATATGAAATTTTCATACCGTCCCAAGTTCCATTACAGATACAATCAAACTCTTTCATTTCAATACTCCTGTAGTGATGTGGCAGATTTATTGCATTGACTGAGTGAAATCTACTGTAACATAATGAATAGGTGTAACTGAACTTTTCTCACTTGCCATTAAAGGGGCAGTGTGCTAATGTGTGTAATGTAACGGCAATAAACTTGACTGCAAGTTTCTTGTGATATTTCATACTGCTTGTAGTTCAGTTTTACTTGATATTTGTTAACTGAAGTTGACCTGGTTGTAGCTGATTAGCACATTAGCACCAAAGTGATTGTGAATAAACATTACAATAATGTCTCACAGATATTGGTCAGTCAGTGAAATAAGTGGAATTACTCTAGATTAACTTGGTGAGAATTCTGTACTTATTTTACCAATACTGATACGGTAAAAAAGCTACGCTACATTGGACGTCACTGACAGCTACCAGGCATTGTTACGGGGGGAATGTGGGCAGTCGGCTTGGCGTAGGATTATTTGTGGGGTGGCTGATGAATTTCACCATTCTAGTGTAGTCAGCAGCAATGAGCTCCACACACGAATCAAAACGCTTCATCTGACCAATTCCAACCTCCCACCACTACAGCCATGTTTGAAGACATCAGTTAACCACAGCAGGAGGACAGAGTCAGACCAAAAAAATAATCAAATGGATCAGGGGGGAGCGCTCTGTGACCTAGCTCGTTAATGCTTTGACAGTCCAGCAGTGATGAAGAAACCGTTTTGCCGACAAAGTTGTGTGAACATAATGTGAAACGGCTGGGTAGGGCATCACACTCGAGTCCCACCAGAGCCAGAAGCGGATGGGTGGGCTGGCACACAGAGGCTTGGTTAGGCTACACCACTGGGACAACAGGGACACGGTGCGTGTGGGCAAGTGGGCATCGGGCGCCATGTGTTGAGTGACTCAGACACCGTGTTGGCAAAAAGCAGCAGGACACAGGGACAGTGAAGAGACAGAGACAGACAGGGAGATAGAGATACAGATAGGCAGAGAGAAAGACAGAGATAGGGAGATAATGAGACAGGTAGAGAAAGACAGAGATAGGGAGATAATGAGACAGGTAATGAGACAGATAGAGAAAGACAGAGATAGGGAGATAATGAGACAGGTAATGAGACAGATAGAGAAAGACAGAGATAGGGAGATTATGAGACAGGTAGAGAAAGACAGAGATAGGGAGATTATGAGACAGGTAGAGAAAGACAG
>JACXGM010019864.1:0-18161 GCA_016801145.1 Umbra pygmaea | reverse complement strand
TCTTCTGTCATTATGCACTTTGCACAATCTAACCAGCATAGCTGTATCTGTATATTTTGCACACTCCACCTCCCATAGTCCCGGTCATTATGCCACTTACCATAGTGTTATTTACGCACAGCCACTTTGTACCTCTTCAATTGTACCCATCTACCTCAGCCCCTACTCTTCATCATTATTATTATTATTATTATTTTTTTCTTAACTGTCTGTATTGTACAGCGCCAAGCGACTGTATTCACCAACCATCTACCTCCTTGTATCGACATCTGTTGCACTACTTGTACAAATGCCTTATTGTTCGACCTGCACACTGTATTATTTATCGTACATTCACTGTTTTATTCTCTGTTTAGACTTTATTGTGCACTCCTTGTCTTGTAACTTTGTGTAACTTTTTGTTGTCTGTACCTCAACGCTTTATCTTGGCCAGGTCGCCGTCTCAAATGAGAAAATGTTCTCAACGTGCCCACCTGGTTAAATAAAGGTTAAATAAAAAATAAAAATCTGTAGATGTGCATGGATTTGTCCTGAACCCCTTGAAGAACTTGGGAACAACTAGTGTATACAGACCTTCTGTATAGTGTAACATGTCATAATGTAATTTTTGTATAGGACAAATATACCGGTACACACCTTTTGTGATGTTGAACGTGCAAGGGCGAAATAGTCAGTCCAACATTGGGGGGGGACAATGTCAGAGACAGTTGAGGGAATGGGAACTAATGTGTTGGCTCCTGTACACATTAAAACTTAGTGGGAATAATAGTAAAGACATGACATTTAATGTGTAAAAAATGTATTTTTTTGTACACAACCAGGGATTATGTTCTTTGTGATTGTCAAGCAAACATTAGACTCTCTCTACAATGATTCCAGCATCAGCATAGACTACTTAGACTCAATTGATTGACAAGCAGCCAGTAATATGCCTGCTTGTCAAGAATGTGCGGTGCAGATTGAGGGAGAGAGACCGGAGGCGGTATAATGTGAGCGAAGCTTGGGATCTTTATTAGTAATCCCCAAAAAGGTAACACAAACTAGTACCGGCAGGAAATACACCATACAAACAATATATCCCTCGTGCTCTTATAGCGGCACGGACACTATAAAACAAAAGAAACTAAGCCCAAACGTAACTCGGGAGTACAGAAACAAAAAGACTTACTAACTGACACTAGGATTACTGGAACAAACACTCACGGGGAACTCGGAAACACACAGTGACAGGGAGGAAAATCCACAATGCACCAACAACTCTCCACTTGGTCTGGGCACATTATATAGGGAGGAGAAAACAACTAGTAACACAAGGCTGAAGCCCATAGACTAATCAAGCTGATACAAAGAAGAAACTAATAGGCAACACAGGGGCAGATCGCCCAGACCAAGAAGAGAGGCGTGGCTGCAAAAACACAGGGGGAAACAATACACAGAATAATCACAGGGGGGAGCTAGGAACCAATATAACAAGAATATACAAACACTAGGAAGGGGCAAACAGTCACACAGGACAGAAATAACAGACACATCCTACCCACTAGGGCAGGATGTGACACTGCTGAAGACACTTAAAAAATATATACTATTAGCTCTAAATTCTTACCGGCCATGTTATTAGGTACACCTGTTCAACTGCTCATTAACGCAAATATATAATCCGCCAATCATGTAGCAGCAAGTCGATGCCTTTACGCATGTAGGCATGGTCAAGGTGATCTGCTAAAGTTCTAACCAAGCATCAGAATGAGGAAGAAATGTGATTTAAGTAATTTTGAATGTGGTCTGGTTATTGGTGCCAAACGGGTTGATTTGAGTATTTCAGAAACTGCTGATCTACTGGGATTTTCGTTTACAGAGAATGGTCAGAAGAGAAAATATCAAGTGAGTGGCAGTTTTCTGGAGAAACAAATGCCTTGTCTATGGCAGAGGTCAGAGGAGAATTGCCAGATTGGTTCGAGCTGATAGAAAGGCAACAGTAATTCAAATAACCACTAGTTACAACCAAGATATGCAGAAGAGCATCTCTGAATGCACAACACATTGAACATTGAAGCAGATGGGCTACAGCAGCAGGAAACTGAGGCTACAATTTGCACGGACCAACCAAACTTGGACAATTAGGTATTAGCAAGGTGTACCTAATGAATGAGTGTATACCAACTGTGTTTTTTGTCATGTACAATTAAGTCCCATGCATAGCTTTGTCATATGGAAAACAACTGATTGTAGGCCAGTAGTCTACTCACCATAGAAAAACTTGAACACTGAGAACCATAACACGTTACACTAAACAGTTCCAGAGGGCTATTCTGTATTATAAACAGGATTGTCGGATAACCATGGTATATGAGGCTGTATAGCATGGGTATGAAATCACATCAAATTTGACTTCTCTAAACACGTGGATACCGGTTCATAATAGCAATAAAGCATGTTAGGGTTTCATTTATATATTGCCAATATACCATGGTAAATCGCAGTCTCCAGTCACTCCGTTCGCAATGTATCATGCCTATGAATGGCTCTCAGCATTGGTATACTGGTGCCTTATAGCAGTATATTATTTAGCACTCACCTCAGCATCCAATCTACTGTCCCTCACATCTGACACTTTTTCTGACTCTTCCTGGACATCCCCTCACAAAAGCAGTTCAGAGTTATTAATGCCAGTATGGTGTCCTGTATTACAGAACATGCAAAGAAAGGATGTCAGCTGCTGCTGTAATTCTCTTGTTCATTATCATCATGGACTGCTGTATAGTTAGTTCAATGGCAATTCAATTCTAAATGACTGAAAATTATGAACGAAAAAACAATTGTCTGAGCTGTCTGAGTTCTAGCGTTTTTTGATCCCCAATTCAGAATATAGGAAAGTGGCACAAGATGCTTGCTCAGATCTGGGATGTATGGGACTTAAGCTGTAACCTCCCAGAAAGCCTGGCTAGCTAACGATAGAGGCTACAGTACTGTTCTGAACAGGCTTACTAACTTCTAGCTAGCCTGTATTGGATATTAGTTGTCTGTGGCTAGCTTGTCAAACGTTGGATTAATCCAAGCTGTATTTAAATAAATATTGAAGTCAAAATTCAAGAGAAATGCAAGCCCAATTGGTTAAGCACCAGTCGTTATCTTTGAAGTCACCAAACTGTGGGTATTTACCATCCATAAACAAGGCAAAATGAGGTATGTCTAATTTCTGCTCCGAATCACGCGTTTGACCAGACATGAGTAGCTACAACGGTAAAGTGTAACACATGCAGGGGCGCTGCTAAGGATTTTGGGCCCCATGAAAAGAATCTTGACAGGGCCCCCAACACAGCTGAGACAGGGCTTCTCTGGGCCCCCTCTTAGTCATGGGCCCCGAGAATCGTCATCCTTTACCCCCCCTTTACAGCGCCCCTGAACACATGACATGGATCTCTTAAGAAATCGGTTTCTTCATACAGTATAAGGCAGGTGGAATGGACTTAGAAAGTAGGCTGACCGGACCAGAGTTTGAAATTTGGAGCAGGAGGTGAAGATTAAAGACATGCTTGTTCATTTTCAATCATGTCACCGTACATAATACTATGCTTAAGTTACGTTACCGCGATCAAGCCGCAATGATTTGCCGCGAATGAATGCCACCGAATCTGTTGAGTCGTCTTGTAGTGCTGGGTCAACTGCAACGTATATTTCCATCCAATTAGATTGAATTCGGAAACTTCACTGAAATTATTTGAAACTAAAGTAACGAGACAATTTTGTAAAATGTAAGGAGTAGAAAGTACCGATATTCGTGTTAAAAATGTAAGGAGTAATAGTAAAAAGTCGGCACAAAAATAAATAGTAAAGTAAAGTAAAAATATCTGAAAAATGTACTTAAGTACAGTAACAAAGTATTTGTACTTCGTTACTTCCTATCTCTGGAATCCACTGATGCACATCTCGGCGAAGGGGGAAAACATTATAGAGTGATTTAGTCTGCTATGCTAACTTGATGATGTTAATAATGATGGACCTAAATATCTGTTGCATGACCTTTTTAACATTAACTTTGAATATTTCTCACCTGATTTTATTTTTTCTCTTTTATTTCTTTTCATTAAGTGTTCTTGCCTTTAGCAAGGAACACATACTATTATCCAACATTATTTATTATTATTATTAAACTTATAGCAAAAATTTGACCCCCTACTCCTCCCAGGGTTTAAAAGTTCAATGAGTAAGGTACCAAAACATGCGGCTCGATCCCGATCGAGTTGCTATTGTTTAGTGGAAGGTTTCGTAAAACGATTCGCGAAATAATACCGTTTTCATGGCGAAAAAATCCCATAGGAATGAATGGGCCCAATTTTCCGGGCGCCACTGCTCCCAGAGTTTTTATGCTTCGAGTTGCTATTGTTTTGTGGAAGTTTTCGTGAAACGATTCGCGAATTATTACTGTTTTCGTGGGGGAAAAAATCCCATAGGAATGAACGGGATAAAATTTCCGGGCGCTACTACTCCCAGAGTTGTTATGTTACACACACAAGTAAGGTAACGGGAATGTGCTGCTTGTTCCCCTTAACATTCCTGTCATTTCGTGAAAGGTTTCGAAAAATGGTTTTCAAAATAATAGGGTTTATAAAAGTCCCATAGAAATGAATGGAGAAATTCTTCAGAGTGACACTACTCCCAGAGTTTTTACACTACATACACGTGTCAGGTACCGACACGTGCGGCCCATTCCCGTTCACATTCATACCGTTTTGTGGAAGGTTTCATAAAACGGTTGTTCGTCTATTATCGTTTTTATAGCGAAAAAATCGTCCCATAGGAATGAACGGACGAGCTAGAGTGGAGTTAGAGTGGAGGCAGCTCTTACCTGCCTAATCTTAAAAAATGTCTAAACTGCCGCCACTCCTACATGTTTCACTCCACATACACAAATATTATATTAAAACGTTCATCTATTCCTGCTGTCACTAACGATCTCGAAATCTAAGTCATAAACGTAATAGTTTTTACATTATTCAAATATCTAAATATTTTTTACACTATATCATAATATCCGCCTGGTTCTTAGGAGTCCAACGATATAAGTTTCTAAGCTGTAGGATGTATAGTTTTGAAACTAGAGCCGTGTGAAGACAGCTATACCTTCACAACTAGAGTAAAACTGATGAGTTTTTCATTAGCTATATTGTGTGACCCATCACATGTGCTCGTTAAGAAAAAAATGGTTTAATTAAAAACAAGATCAAAGGTTTATCATGGTAGCATCATGGTAATCATGCTAATATCTTACTAAAAGCATGCTATCATCATGTTAATCATGCTAATATCTTGCTAAAACATGCCAGCATCATGCTAGCAACAGGTTTATCATTCTAGAACCATGTTAGCATCATGCTAATGATACTAATATCTTACTAAAACCATACTAGCATCATGCTAATCATATTAATATCTTTATAAAACCATGTTAGCATTATTCTAGCAACACGTTTCTCATGCTAGCATTATACTAGTATCATGCTAATCATTCTAACAGCATACTAAAAACATGTTAGCATCATGTTAATCATGTTAATATCTTGCTAAAAACATACTAGTATCATGCTAGCAACAGGTTTATCATGTTAACATCATGCTAATCTTGCTAATATATTGCTAAAACATGCTAGCATCATGCTAGCAACAGGTTTATCATGCTAGCACCATTCTAGCATCATGCTAATTATGCTAATATCTTACTAAAACATATTAGCATCATGGTAATCATGCTAATATCTTTATAAAACCATGCTAGCATCATTCTAGTAACATGTTTATCATGCTAACATCATGCTAACATTATGTTACTCATTCTAATATCTTACTAAAAACATACTAGTAATATACTAATCATGCTAGCATCCAGCTAGCAAGAGACTAATCAGGCTAATAAGAGTGTGTATTAGTATTGTAATAGTGTTGTAATAGTGTTGTAATGGTGTTGTACATGTTGTACTAATGTTGTAATAGTGTTGTAATAGTGTTGTAATAGTGTTGTATGTGTTGTAATAGTGTTGTAATAGTGTTGTACGTGTTGTAATAGTGTTATAATAGCAAGAACACTTCACACAATTTCCCCAGAAATTGTACCTAATCTAGTTTTTGGGGCGCAGATGGCTCAGTGGGTAGGGAGTCAGACTTGTAGTCAGAAGGTTGCCAGTTCGATTCCCGACTGAGCCAAGATGTTGTTGTGTCCTTGGGCAAGACACTTTACCCTAATTGCTCCCAGGTCGTTGCTGTAAATAAGAAATTGTTCTTAGTCAACTTACCTGGTTAAATAAAGGTTAAATAAAAAAATTAAAATTTATATATTTTTATTTTATTCTGTTTTTATATTGTTGTGTCACAGGGCAAAACTATAAAAGACAGTGGTCTCAGTTTGTTATCCCTGTCTAATTAAAGGCTAGTCATAATAATAATAATAATAATAATAATAATAATTATTATTAAAATACCTCTCAATATCATGGTGATAATAGCTTATACATCTCACGCATTTTTATCTTTTTCTACAGCTGACGTGCATGTATAACTTGCTGAAAACAAAACTCTCACAAAACTTTACAGACTATCCCTCAGATTTGCTACTCTATTACAAGTAAGTTTTATCATGTTTATTATATTTACATTCAAGTACCATATAATTTCAGACGATGCTGGACAAACTGAATTACCAGGAAATATTGTGTGCAAAATTTTTTTACAGTCTACATTTTTTAAATACTTTGTAATAAAATGAATTGTTCATCTCATTCCAGTTTCAGGAATTATGAACAAAGCAATTGCAGGTCCTATTTTAGTGCTTTGGGTTCTGCAGATTTCTCTGTCCCATCCAGTGTGCTGAACAAGGATACATTGCTACTCAACAGTGCAAAAAGTTGCTTGGTGAGTGACTGCAATGTTTTGGTTTTCATCTGTAGAATGTTCACTGTGACCTGAATATCACCTGTGGGCATTAACCTGAATATCACATGGTGGTTTTGACCTGAAAATAACCTGTGGGCATTGACTTGAAAATCACCTGTTGGCATTGACCTGAAAATCACCTGTGGGCATTGACCTGAAAATCACCTGTTGGCATTGACCTGAAAATCACATGTGGGCATTGACCTGAAAATCACCTGTGGGCATTGACCCGAATATCAGCTAGGGGTGGTAGGTAACTGAGTGGTGATTTTCATCATTAGATAAATGATAAATATTACCTTGGGGTTTTGACTTGAATATCCCCTAGGGGTGGTGGCCTGAGTATCACCTGTTGGCGGTTAACTAAATATCAGATGGTGGTTGTAGGGTTCTGAGTGGCTAAGTAGATGGACTTATGTCTAAGAGGTTGATGTAAAGTCTCGGGCCAGATGCTAAGTAAAGGGAAGTATTCAGGATGCAGTGTTAAAAATAAGTGGGTTAAATGTATTTCCATTTACGACAGAGAATCTATACTTAATGCTGGTTGTGAGTTACATCCGACCTTGGATTTTTTTAAAATAAAAAAATATTGTTTTAAACTCTCATTTTGGGTTAGATGTATAATATGTGGTTACTATGTACATTATCTAAAGGTAAAATGATCAGCTCTCAATAAGTAATAGTTTGAGCGGGTGGCTTTGAGGACCGATTGGCACATACAGTATACAAAATTTTACACTATTTTCCAAGGAACATTTTTGATTCAACAGCGCTACTTTTTCATTTAGTGGCCAGAAGGTACACACTGTGCACATTCAATGGTTTGTAGTTAACGGTTGTTTTTCATATAACTATTTCATCATACACATGACGATATGCTTACAAAATACCTGACTGGGTGCAAGTGTACCTAAATGAATTGATGCTGTTTTGAAGGGTGGTTGATTTGATTTAGATTATTCTTTTGTTCACTTGCATTCTGTTAATTGAAAAATATAAACTTTTAACATGTCTATTTTTGAAAGCATTACATCCTTGTTTAACACCTGCGTAAATCTTTTGCACAGTACTGTATACAATACCATTGTGTTATAAATGTAATGAAAAGGAGAGTAGCATAGGAAAAGTGCCCTAACTCTAGAACAGAACTCGTTGCAATCAAATTTCCTCAACTTAGAAGTCAATAGAGAAATATATATGGTTTTGAAGAATCACATGTAATGAATTTGGTGGTTCATTTTCAGAATATTCCTGGAGTGAGTCTGAGCAAAGACAATGTGGACGTGCTGGGAAATATGGTGTGCACTCTGAGTGGTTCCTACATCCAAAAATCTGACCCATCCATTCTCGAGAAACTGAAAAACTGTAAGGACTTCACCACAGACCAAGTCAGGGCCATAGAAACACTTCTACTGTCAGGAACCACAAAGTATGGGTATGTGAAAGTACAATAAACAAACACAAAACTATATACACTGTACATCTTCGGTGCAGCTTGAAAATATGTGACAGTGTTTACCATGGAATAATAATCATATTTATGTATGTACGCACACACATGTGTATGTTATCAGTAAGGCATAGGGGTAGGGAGTGTATGGCCAATAAACCATGGTTAAGAGCGTTTTTTAGGCACATTCCAACATAGTATCAACTGATTACCAACACAATTACAACATTAAAGTTATACAATGTCATAACTGTGTATACAGTCCAGGTGGATTGAATCCTGAAAGCTTGTTAACTGATAGCCAAACTCTATTAGTCTGTATACCACAGGCATGACATCACAACACTCTCTAATGTACTTCTCTAATTGCATCGGCAATTTGAAAGTGCTTAGCCATTGTACTGTAGGTTTGCCATATACCACATCCCCTTATGCTCAATTGTTTACATAAAAACTGAGTGGTTTGAATGTGGACAGGCTTATACCTATCCTATACGAGGTGGTACAAGATAGGGATGATGTGACAGCTTTTACCTCTAATCAGATTATACTCAATAAATCACCTTTTTATATACTGCCAATATACCAGATCTGCTTGTGCCTTTTTGCTTATATATACCACAACTATCAACCAATCAATATCCAGGATGAAAACCACAGAACACCACAAGAATACAATCACTATATGCATAATACAATGAACAACATGACTTTCTGCAGAAACACTACTACGTGGAACGAACAAACATTGTTCAACCTTGGAATACTGCCACTGTATCTGACCAGCAACATCTGGGGCTTGTTTACAAGTGTAAGTCTATGCTTTACATTTACATCTTCAACTTCAATTTGTCTATTTTTCCCGAATGTTAAATTTGTAAGAGTTTGTAATTGATCAAAAATGTATTTTTGGGGGGTTTTCAAAGGGTGTGAAAAGGACGTTTCTTCAGTACTTCATGCCCCAGCTGAGGAACAATGGCACGTCAAAGGCAGACCTAAAGGCATTGTTCCAGCAGGTTAATTCTCCTGGGAGAACCAAACGAGGAGCAGGTAAACCTAAACATTGGGCACAGGACATTGAGATGTCATTAAAAACATAGTTTTGGGTGTAAAGATGTTGAATAGACATCTATACAATGCCCTGTGCCCAGGGGGTACCACATCCAAATAATCTTTATAAGAAGAAAAACTATGTTAGAGAAACTAACAAATTTTTTATGTTGTGCAATTTTTGTTGGTCCTTACATATATGTGTGGGGTTGTGTTTTTGTGGATAATTTTTCAAAAGAATGCACAACGGGCAACATCACCCAGACGACCATCGCAGACCCCTCCTTCCCCTTCGGCTATGACTTGACCCAGTTTGACCTGTGCCTTGACACCACCGTTTTGAAAGATAATCTTGCCGCCATCACCTCAAAAGTAGATGATAACACCTTCCAGACTGTCATTTTAAAAAAACTAAACCAGGTAAAGATAGCAAAATGGCTTGTAAATATTTACCTCTCCGGCACCAAGAAATTTAAAGGAATCTAAGTGTAAGCATATAACAAAAAGTACAGTGGCATTGCAGTTCTGAATGGATCAGTGTGGGAGTTTGAACTCTAACAATTAATTTGACAGAATGAAGTGAGGGCAAATAACTAAATGGTCAATTTGTTTTGCCAGGCTTTTCCATTAGGTATTAATGATCAGGTGGTCGAGATTCTTGGCTCGGTGTCTCGTGTTGCCACTGTTGAAGACATCTCAAGCTGGAGAATCACCAAAATCGACACCCTGGCAGCACTCATGAATTCCCAAGATGGTCCATGGGACGCAACACAAGTAAATTGGGGAAAGATACATTTGTGCTATGTATTTTTAAATCTTCACTGTGTATAATTTTGCGAAGTGGAAACAGAACTACTTTCTCTTTTAGTGACGAGCTTACAAAGCTGTAGAATATCAATTTCATGACATTTTTACAATCACAATGCAGTGCCGATTTTTGCCATTTGACCAGGAATTGCAATGACGACATGACAATTTGTGTTTCCGGTATGCGCCGGTTCATTTTCAAATAGAGTTTGTGCATTTTAGGCAGTGCTTTTGTGTGTAACAAAGCACTGCATAGTGTAAGGAATCTTTATTTCAGATACATTGCTTTGAATTTTTTTTTATATTACCAAATAGACTTTTTAAAGCATTGGTAACTGTCACGCTCGTGTGTAGGATTGATTGGAGAGAGGAGATCCAAGGCAGGAACACAGTACTGTTCTTTATTCATCAACTATCCCAGTAAAACGTGGTACTCATGATACGGTACATTAATAGACAAGTACAGGATTGCACAACGTCTTACTAATGAGAAAATATATTACCACGCTTGAACGCAGCGTGGACGCGGACTCTCACCCCGGAATTCCACCAGAGATGCCTGCGGTGCATTACGGTTCCGAAGCAGCCGCCGGAGCTGCTCGCGGCCACTCTAGTCAATGCTTTTGATTCCACCAGACGCACCGCAGAAAGTTTCAGAAGCATCCCAGAAGCGGCTCCCCGCTCTGCTTCGCTAACGATAGTCGGCTGGTCTATATTTGACGGACGCCGCATCCAAGCCGCACAGTTCAGATACAAAATAAAAGTAAAAACCTCCAGCCAATACAAAAAATCCGGTCAGTTTCAAAATAAAACAACTTGTGCAGAATCCTGAATGTATTGAAATGTCACTACATAGGTGGCAGAAAGCCAGAAGAACTTGACATATCCTATAAAAATAAAGATGATATGGATGACGAAAGGTAAATTATAGAAGTGGAGAAAAATATGGAATTATGAAAGATCGGTTTTACAAGGACAATTTATGAAATTAAGGCGTGCAACTGCAGAGTGCAACTGCAGAGGTGTGGGTGTGAAAAGTCACTACTAAAACGATAGTGTTTGTTGTAAAAAACTATGTCAATGAAACATTGCATGTATTGAATGTACGTGTGCCATGTGTTTGGTTGTGTTCCCAGGCCACACTTGCACATGAGACATAGGTCTCAAAGCGTCCCCCTTGGTTAATTACATTAAAGTAGCAAAGAAATCTGTTCAGTATATCAGCACCATGGAAACACATAAAAATGTTAAGTAGCCTTGCATTACAGGACAGGACCTGTGTTACTTTATTTGTCACATGGTACACATGCTTGTCAGGTAGTGAATTCCATGTTATAAATGATTGACGGGGTGATTTCCAAGATGTAATCTATAAAGTGTGTATTGTGTAATTGGACTTTGTACTACCTAAACATGAAGTTATAAATTACTGGATGTAGAATTCATGAATTTCTATTCCCATGTAAGATATCTATACGACCATAACGTGGGAAGACACAAATTAATTAGATAGCTTATTGTCGGAACAAATTGTATTTACGTACACAAGCACTCACAAATGAGGACAGGAAACCCACATCACTCCAATGTAACATTCCAACAATGAACCGCGCCATCTCTTGTTCACCTGGGCAAAAACAGAAAGTGTAAGGAAACCCGGCTGCATGTAATGAAACCTAATGAACCACTTATTAACTACTATGCCTGCCTAGAGCACCAGGTGAACAAGGGATGGCGCCACACTCCATTTTCCATACTTGATACAGATCCCCCATATGAAACCCCATATACACAATTGAACATAAATCTGCAGTGCATACACTGGCCTAAACACAAATACACCTAAATTAAACAATATATTATCAATCTAATGTCTATTCCTGCCCACCCTGGACTGGATCTGACAGTAACCTGGTTACTTCAATCAGAACAGTTGTAACGGCTTGAAATTCTACATATATAATCTTTAAGGAACTTCAACATTTGTATATTGCACTTTGTGCTTTGCTTTATATAGCTTTTGTTTAATACCAATCCATATCTCTTTGTCATTTTTTAGAGTAATGCAATCATCACAATATACCTAAACTCATCAAATAACTCCTTGGGCAGTTTTGAGCTAAACGCTATCGGCTCCTACGTGTGTTCTCTAAGTGTCAGCGTGTTGAAGACCATCACGCCAGCCAGTCTGAAGTGAGTATATTTCACTGGGTCAGAAAAATGCCTTCTAATTTTTACAGTTCTTGTTTACTAAGGAATAGATAACAATATTTAGACATTAGCTGAACATTGAAACCATAGATGATCATAGGTATGATAACAGTGAATGAGATATTTAATTTGTTCCACTTGTTTTTTGTGTCCAGAATGTTGTCTTGGTTAAAGTTCCACTTCTGACGTGTATTTAACTGTCTAGTCCTGTGGATGAGCCATGTCGTACAATTATCTACACACACAAAATGAATGCTTCAAAACGTTCAAACAATTTACTACACAGGTATCTCATATCACGAAGGCCTAAAAAGACATATTTAAAAAAATACTATTTCCGAGGGCTTCACATGGGGTAGTAGGCTAAGTCGTTGCTTCACCGGACAACTACCGGTACCTCGAGGTGGTCAGGGGTTTGTTCCTGGTCACAGCCTTTCCATTCATGCCCGGTGTCTAGCACAGTAGGGATGGGAGAAAGAATTGATAGTCTCAAATATAGCAATATACTTTTTGCCAAAATTAAAATTGATTCTCAAATCAAAAAATCTTGTTATTTTTGGTAAGCAGTGCAAAGATCACACAAAAATAGATGTATGAGCATATTTGTCTAGAACACATTAATCTGTTTAAGTCATCATTACAAATTATTTTTTTTACATTTCCTGAAAGCACACACTGTGCCGTCTTAGTAAAATACAGTGTTTCAAAGCAGTTTGCTTGTTCATTACCATCACCTGGCTTTTGGGCAAAGAAATATGGGGAGATGACAAACCTCACTACATTCACAGGCAATTCGTTTCATGACACTTATGTTGTCAGTTGACTGCAGTGCATTATGTTTAATATATTCTTAGTAACTCTTGCCCTGGAAATCCAGAGTTCTCGCGAGAGCACAATTTGAATTTGCTCAGCAAGTTACTCTGGCACCTAGTAATTCTTCTCATTAACTATGCCCTTGTAGCCGAGCTGCACCAATCACATTGGTGTATCTGATATAGGTGTGCCAGAGGTGTGTTAAACAGATGACGACGTGCCAGAGGTGTGTTAAACAGATGACGACACGACAGCGCTGCGACCTCGAAGTCATTAGTAAACATTGTAAGATCGCTATGGATTAACACCAGTTGTTTAAAACGACTTTGGCCACTACAATGAACGAGTTAGACTTGGCTTTTTACTAAAAGAGAAACAGAAGACGGCGCTCGAATCGTTCCTTTTTTTATAAAATGATGATTTTGCTGTTTTGCGACCTGATACGGCAAGAGTTTTATCTACCAGTTAGCTCCGCCATAGGGGCTTAGCGAAAAACCACTGGTGAATGGTCGTACTGTTATCCAATTGCGTACCTTAAGATTTTCAAATGCATGCTTGGTGCCGACTCTCGAGTTGGGTCATTTTCATTACTCGATGCCAGACCCATATCTCCTCCAGATAAGTAACTCTGTGAACGTAAAGATTTGTTTGGCTGTCTTTTTAATATCTCTCGTTCAGACTGGAAACTGGAAACTTGATGTTTTGATGTTTTTAATTTCCAAATATATAATAGATGAGGTTTGGTGGTGCCTTCACTTTACAAGGCAGGAGAATGAATAGGAAAAATTCAGCAGAGTAAAGTTTAAGTAGATCTTCACATTTTGTGTCACTGGGTGTGTATTATATCATATTGTTATTGACAGAGATGGTGTCTATAATTATTATTTTTGCACATCCTTTTGTTTTTATTATATTATTGTTACAACATTGTTGGAGTTCCAGTCGGTCTACAAGATTTTAACTGTATATTAGGGCTGGGCGATAAGAGGATTACATTGACTGCTGATGGCAAGGACGTGACGATGTCAAAAACTATGCCCGGACCCCCAGTGTGAGGCAGCCCAAATTGTTATAGCACTGCTCGGGATTTGGGATATATAAGTTAGATTATTTACCTTGCCACGCCGCTCTCCAGTGACTTCTTTTGTGCAAATCGAGTGAGCGCCTCTCACCATCTCTCATCTGTCCAAGGAGTTGCAGCACTGCCCACAAGGCAGGGTTAGTGGGAGGGAAGAGAATTGGGAGGGGAGAAAATGGGGATAAATCACAAAATAACAAGTAAAGACAAAATTAAAAATGAAATACAATTACCATTATTACAAACAGAAATGTATGTCATTTAAAATGTGTTTACATTTTGCTTTTCCTTGTGTTGGAACTCATTTCTAAATCTTTGCACTGCTTGTCTTTTATACTAGTTCAATGTTAAACTCGTCAGACACTTCCACCCAAATTTGCAGAAGTTCTGGTGGAACGTTGCTTCAAACTGGTTAAATTCTTCACAAGACCCATTTAAAACATTTTGTCTTTTTGAATTTTAATGTAGAAACAGTCTAGAACAATTTCTTTGTTAAATGTGGCCTCTGCAGAAATGGAACTTTGACCAAAACAAATGTCTGTATTATACTTCAACACTAAAATTAATTGGAAAATGAGCTTTAACATGCTGAGCAAAAGATTGTTTTAATTGACAATGTACTATATCCCTGTCAAATAAATATTACTTTGTGTTTCTAATTCTTCTCCTAAGAAATGCCAATGCTTTGAACATAACATCTTGCTCGACTGAGCAGAAGATAACTATATACAATATCAGCAAGGCTGCCTTCAACACGCTGCGGAACATTCCAAATAAATCATACTACATGCTTATCAGCGCCTACCTAGGTAAACACACACACACACACATTTATTTTTATGTGGGTCTAGTTCAGTGGGTACAGTACACTAGGGAAACTAAAATTGGAAATCTAGTGGAGTATGATCACTTAGGTTAAATTAATTAGCAAAGCAACTTACAGTAATAATTAAATGCAGTAAACAATTCATATTTAGCATAGTTTCTTGTGGTAATCAAATCGACAACTAATGTATTGCAAGTGTTAGGCTTTACTAACTGCACATCGTTCATCACTGGTGCACAATCTAAAGGTGTTTGTTAAGAAAAATATTATATACACCTTTAAATTGTATTTCAGGAAATTACTTTAACATTTCAATTTAGAATTAAGCCCAAAGCTACAATGTCAGCAAGTCCCAGAGGAAGTTTGAAAAACATATTTTCACAATTGCTTTCTGTAATTGTGTGCTTTATTGGAAAGAAAGTGGGAAAAGATACAGAAGAGGTTTTGTTTGATATACAGTGCATCCGGACATAGATAGAGTTAAAAAAACTAGTACTTTGCAGAATGATAAATGAAAGTTACGCAAATGCACACAAAAAGTATATTCGAAATGAGCAAAGGAGCTGCGTAGCACTCAGAGAAAAAAGAAACAAATTGAAATTAAAAAAGCCAATGAGTAAAGTAACTAATTCCTTTGAAAAACCCAAGTTAGATCCCCATATTAACTTTGTATATTTGTAATTGTGTTAAAACACTGGCAACACTGCGTTTCTAACTTCTAATGTATTTATCTATGCTAACTTTTTATGTAACATCCTAAACAATGCAATGGATAAATCATTTGATCAGACAAAGCCAACTGCAGAGGAGATCCATCGTTACGGGGGCTTTCTTCCATGTGATATTCTTTACATATTTGATTCCTATACTGTATATTACACCGAAAGTATAGCAAAGTAGTTGAGGTTCATATTAAATATTATAGAAAGTTGACATAATTGGTTTTAGGATTTAAAATAAATGCTGACTGACTTGGGATTCAATCCACATACAGAAAATTTTTTCCAAATTCTGTACAACCCACTCAGATACCCCTTCAATGAACACAGGATAACATCTATCAATATCTGAAAATTAATATTTATTTCTGACCAGCAGGTTGCACTTTTGAGTTCAGAGCCTTAAGAAATTTGATCGTTTTGCCACCCAATTTGATGAGCCTGAAATGCTTCAGAAAGCCTTGACTTCCCATCAGTACTTACTAGTACAACAAATAGCACGTAGGCTGGAAAATCACTGACTGGAATGTCAAGAAATCAGGAAATCCGCAAACATAGGGAGTTTAAATACATGTAATGATTACTAATAAAATCCAGGTGTGTGTAATAATGGAGACAAGATAAGTCCAGTGTTGATGAGGGGAGTTTAATATAATGGGATTGGGTGGGTTGGAATGCAAACCATCAGCACCAAACATAGGCGTGGGAGGGGAAGCGTGAAAATAATTCTGATTTGTCGGTGGCAACTTTTATAAAGTTCTTCCCTTTGCTAAAAGTGTGCCTCTCCGTTTGACAGGTGGTGCTCCCGTTGAAGACATAAGAAGCCTGGCAACTCTGAACGTGAGCATGGACATAGCTACCTTCAGAAGTCTTGACATCAACGTAGTTACAGTAAGTATTAGGACATTTGAATAGCATGTATCTATAGCTATATATGCCAATCTATAGTGGCATTACAGTAGCTATGTATGTAATGGGATATTACATTTTTTAGCAAGTTAGACCTAATTTTCACCTCAATTGTTCATGTGAATATATGTGAATGATGGTTATTAGTCAACGCAAACATCTGAATGTACGTGTTTTAGGGTTGTGTTGTTAGGTATGCGATGTGGTAAAAATGTGCTCCTCAGACATTCTGACTGAAAAATATTAACCCAGCTGAACATTTTTCATAAAACTCATATGCTAAAAGGTAAACTATTCAATGTTATTACTTTCTTCATACATTTTAGAATCTGTCCGTGAGCGACGTTAAAGGACTGTTGGGTACTAACTTGGACGATCTGAAGACCTTTGAGAATGACACGGTTGTTATGGAGTGGGTAGCTCAGCAGCTGCAATCTGACCTGGATACGCTCGGTATTGGACTGACTGGAGGTAGAGCGTCTCCAATGGGCTCGCTCAACCCCAGCAGTACCGTCTCTAGTAACGCAGACACCGCCACAACCAGGCGAGTACCTACCACTGCCACAGTCATGCCAGTGTTAAACACCACAACCCAGGGTAAGGTACCAAGGTTGAACACTACATTTTCCTAATTGAAAAGCATTTTAGCTTATTTTTATGTGAATGTACTAAATATTACAATTCAGCCAAATTGTTATCCAGGGAGAAATACCACAAACCCACATTTTATCATCTCAATTATGATTAATTAATCAATTACCTTTTATGTGCCATGTATTGAAGGATAAAAATATCTCTGTAATGAGTAGTGCGTGAAAAGCTGAGGCAAAAACACATTTAATGATACAGAAGAAAAAAAAACAGATGTAGGACGAACAGCATACACATGAGCAGTGTTGGTCTGGCAGGCTTAAATACTTCACTGATAGAAGCCTAATTAGCCCAATGATAAGTGTCTGTGTGTCACGTTTCCCCTTGAAATAGTAAGAGACAGTCGCGAAGGTACAGATAATCCAATACACTTTATTGTACTTCAAAATAATACCGCCTCGTGGGGCGAAACAAGTCTTCTTATGAAAACTTCCCATACGTAGAACAGGGACACGGAGACGCAACAGGAAACATTGACCGACAAGAGACAAGGGGATAACACCCTGCTAAATAACATGACTACTAATTATCAATACAATCCACCTGTGACTAAACAATGATGTAACCCATTACCAGAACTAGACACAAGAGGGAGGCAAAACACATACAGGGGAATCACAAAGACCATACATCAAACCTATTCCCCGTGAACACCCAGCCCACCTACAGGGCTGGATGTGACAGAATCCCCCCTCCAAAGCCCACCGCACCGAGGGGGGC
>JACXGM010019863.1:0-18162 GCA_016801145.1 Umbra pygmaea | reverse complement strand
GTGTGTGTGTGTGTGTGTGTGTGTGTGTGTGTGTGTGTGTGTGTGTGTGTGTGTGTGTGTGTGTGTGTGTGTGTGTGTGTGTGTGTGTGTGTGTGTGTGTGTGTGCACGTTATAAATAAAAGGGTACTAGTATCTTTTGTTAAGATGGCAGTAACACACTTGAGAAAGTGGTAATCAAAACATAGTTGTGGTAAAATGAATGTGTCTACAACACAATAGTATTGTTGTGTAACACAATAGTCTCTACACCGCATGAGACAGAAGTAGATAGTTATTCTATTGTTTACTCAGTTTGCGTTTTGTACAAAAGTAAAAGGAGTATTAAGGGAATAAGACACTGTGTTGTTGACCAGGCCCAAATGAGAAGCATATAACCTATTCTCAATTGTGTGCACTATTTTTAAGTATTGAAACTTACAATAAAGTGCACTTAAGGGAATAGGTTGTCATTTAAGCTTTTTGGTAGAAAACAACACTGTATGGAATGCTTTGGCTTCAGGACAATCACCTAGTTTTAAGAATCTCGTTCACATGATTTTGATGATTACACTGATTATTTCCACAATGCATTGCAAGCTTTAGCAATTACAATTACATTTAGAAATGTTTACATTTCTGCACTCTTGCTTTATGACTCTGAGTTTTTTGATACCATGGTTATTTTGATAATACTTACGCATAAGAACGTGTTCAACATGTCCTGTGATGTTTAGATTGTAGCGCCACAGAGTACAACCCTGAAGTGACCTTCATGTCCTCCTCCGCCTCGCCCCAGTGAGAAGTACAAATGCTTCTACATCGCGTTCCAAATTATTATGCAAATTATATTTTACACAAATTTTCCTAAATAATCGATGCAAATTACATTCAGTATAATGTTCAAGTCACCAACCGTTAGGGTATAAGTCGAATTTCATTGAAGAAACCACCAAATTAAAACAGATTTTTTTAAAATAAAAAACTCAAAATGCACTGTTCCAAATTATTATGCACAACAGAGTTTCAAAACATTGTATAGGTTGTAAAGAACTGAAACTGATCCTTTGTTGAATTTTTAGCAATAGGAGGTCATATTTACAGAAATCAAAAGCTATTTCCATCAAACACATTTTAACAGGGCAAGTTACATGTTAACATAGGACCCCTTCTTTGATATCACCTTCACAATTCTTGCATCCATTAAACTTGTGAGTTTATGGAGAGTTTCTCACTGTAAGTCACTTTGGATAAGAGTGTCTGCTAAATTATTAAAATGTCTAATGTAATTTCTTTGCAGGATGTCAGAATAGCCTCCCAGAGCTGCTGTTTTGATGCAAACTCCCTCCCACCCTCATAGATATTTTGCTTGAGGATGCTCCAAAGGTTCTCAATAAGGTTTGAGGTCAGGGTAGGATCGGGACCACACCATGAGTTTCTCTCCTTTTATGCTCATAGTAGCCAATTACACAAAGGTATTCTTTGTAGCATGAGATGGCGCATTGTCATCAGTGATGCCGGTAACTTTTTTCACTAATGGGTAATCTAATGTGTTACTATTTTTAAACCAGTAATCAGATTAAAGTTACTTTTCCAAGTCACTGTGCGTTACTATTTTTCCTTTTCTTCTTGCGTCTCGGGGAGTGAAGTCAAATATACGACAAGTCACGTTTTCAGCATGAGGACAGTGAGAGCCGGCGCTAGCTATAAGCAAGACCCGTTCGCTTGGCAACACTATATTATGCCAGCAACACAAACTCAGATTTTCCTTTGTAAAATAATAGTGACCATAATTCATTATAGTAATCATTGTTAATTCATTACATATATAATTGTGTCTATGTTCATGTGTTGCTAAAATGAGTCTATTGTTTGATTAAACAGACTCTAGTGAATGTTTTTCAAATGTAATCATGTTCTCACACGACAATATATTCAATCAAATTGTGTGTACAACGTATTTGTTACTTCTATCAATAAAAAGTTATTAAAAACATGTTAAATGTTTTTTTTGCTATCATATATTCATTGTTTCTTTACACACAATACAATTACATCTGGTTACATTTCACTAGCTTTATAATGAATTAACAATGATTATTGCAGTGAATTAAAATGAGCACTAATTTATTAGTTACATTTATAAAGTAATTTAAATAAATTTATAATGTAGATTATACATTGTAAGTTTTGCCATTACTGTGACGTTGCCAAGGACCACACCGTTCTGCACAGACTCGTCTGTCACCAATAGCAACCAGGAACCCATCCGTCCTGAACGCAGCACCACAGTTAGATCGCAATCACCAGAATTCTGATCACCTGCGCCTATTCCCTGTATGTATTTAAGCCTCCTGCCTCCTCACAACCAGTGTGAGGTATTGATTGTAAGTGGACATCGTACTGAGCGCTATAACTATTTACTGAATTCCTGGTCTGACCTATTTTCGTATAACCGTTTACTCTGCTTTTTGGATTACCCTTTTGTGCCTTTGATCTTCTGTTGTCTCCAGCGTGTACCGAACCTTTGGCCGATACGACTAACCTGTTTGTGTACCGACCTTCGCCTGAACTGACAACCTGCCCTGTGAACAGAACCCTGCCTGGCCTGATAACCCTATTGTCTATACGGAACCTGCCTGTCCCAGTTCTTGCCCACGGATTTGCCCCTATACCATCTACAGCTCGGAAATAAATAAATCCAGAGTATTATTTTGGAAATCTGGTCCTGGTCTGTTCATTACAATTAGAGTGTTAACAGTTAAATATGTCAGGTCAAGAAAGACTGTCTTTATTTTATTTTTGTAAAGTGTTGTGCGGATCGGTGTGAGTGAAAGATCACGCCGAGAGTAGATAGCTGTATTTTATTTAGCACTCGACAACCGAGAGATAACACGGACCAGGGAGAGACCACCCCCCCGGGTCACCGGGCACACTGATTGGACCAAACAACACAGTGCGGGGGCTCCTAATGAACAAACTGCATGACAATCCAACAAAATGATCTACATCCCTTCCTTTTAGTCTTTAGCACCATTAAACAAAATAACACTGTTAAACAGTGGGAAACATTTTTAGCCCGGGAGTTTCATGGTGCACCAGCCCAATATGTGATGGAGTAAATAGTAACTGCAAATAATCAACCCGCTTTACTTGTGTTATTTCCTACTGTACATAGCCTATTTCATTTATTTATTTATTTACAGAGACAAATTAAATGTATATGCTAACACTACTAAACAAAATATCCTCAGTAATTAGATGACTACAGTAAATACAGAGACATTGACCAAATAAGGTAAATGTTAAGTTTGAAGAATGAGGATATATACTCCCCATTTTTTTATGTTGTTTTTTGCAATCACTAGGACCCATTTCCCAGGTTTCTTGACACTCTACACATAGTTCCACTAACCAACTTTCAGTGTTGAACAGCAGTTAATTTCACATAAAAAGTGCACTAAAACTACCAAAAAATTAATACATTTCAAATCAACTCATTCTTCCATAACTCTAGCAACAGTTGCCACCCAACAAGCACACTGTCAATAACCTAAGCAACACTAAGAACAGCTTATTTCTTTACAAAACAAGAATGACCCCTGTCCACTGTTTAGAATTCAAATGCAGAAGACAGGGTTACCATTCACATCACATCTTACATCATCTTTGGCAATACACCTCACTTATATTCTGAGGAAGTATAGAAGCCCTTATCTCATCTGAGACTACAACTCTTGATCTTCCTCTCAGTCTACTTCCACCACACATACTGCCTCAACATAACTGTTTTGTATCCCTGTTTGTCTCATTATCCTCTAAAGCAAAGTTTAAAATGATAATTATATGATTATGAGTGATGGCTTACCGTGTGTTTGTCTTTCACTGCACATTGTTTATTCTCTTATTAAATAAATTAAATGAGCTACTTTGACATTTAGGCTATACATTTGAGCTACACAGTTAGCTAGTTACATGTAATACAGTAACTTTGCAGTAGCCTACAGTACATAACCAGATCTCTTGCATGCTGGCTAACTATACTGACTGACTGTAGAGCTAGATAGATAGACACCTGACTGAAATATTAGTAACTATTTTCTTTACCATTTTGAAAAGTCATTTTCCAACAGTCTGCTTTGTTTTGGAAGATTATATTTCTCGCCATTTCTCATTTCACCCGTTTTTGTGCGTACGCATGGGTCAGAGTTGCCGTGTAGGACCGCACATTTTCCAGTCAAGTTTGCTTTTTATAAATCCCAATTATTGCGTAGAGAGCGGCGTACGCCTTCTTTTGTCAGTACGCCACATTTATAAATGAGGCCCCTGGTCTGAGTATGCAAGTTAATGAAATATGGCTGGGTCCAAAGTCTTTCATTTTAGCACGTTAACTGTGCCACATTTTCCAGATCGAACAGTCCTGCTATCATTTGTATAGCTTGTAAAGTTCTGTCTTATATACAAACCTGTCGCCTTTGGACATGCTTTGACATGCTCGTGCATCGGCATTTTTTTCTTTTCCTTTAAGGCCCCGGATGGCTGTCCTAGTAAAAATCTGAATTTGAATTTTTAGAGCGAATTTGAATTTCTGAACTGAATTTGATATGTGAGAACTGAATGTTAAAGTATATATTTGAATTTTCAGTGCAACTGAATTCATATTCAAAATATTACATTCAGTTTCAACTTTATTGTAATTCAGGTTTCAACTAATAAATTCAATTTCAAATTTTGCTCTTCAGATTCAGTTTTTAAATTTAATTATTCAAGTTAAACAATACAAATTCAGTTTGTGGTGGCACAAATGTCTGCCCATAGGAGCTAATATGCTGTAGTAGCTAATAGACATTATTAAGTTATTTTGTCTAGCAACGCATCTGCTGCGTCTCTCTGCCGTCACGCGCACTCAGGAGAACAGACTACCGGTAAATTAATCATGCGCAGGGAGTAAACATTTGTAATTCCACTCTTTGGCAAAGATGTGAGTATGCACCATGTACCAAAAAGTGTCTTTTTAATTTGGATATGACAGCTGATGAGGTCAGGTCACGGAGGAGGTCGACTTCGAACCAGCTAAAGTATGAATCCACAAGAACTTGATAGTGTTTGCTATGCCAATCAAGAATGTCTGTGGCCACTGTGGACCATGGCAGATCAGGAAAAGGTTTGAGTTGGAGGGATTCTCTCTGTTGATGCGGCTTTGTGCTGTTACATACTGCACATGAGAGCAACTCTTCTGTGATGTTCCTTGACATTGTAGGCCAAAAGACTACACCTCTAGTCCTACGCTTGGTCGTCTCTGCCTGGGTGGTCATTGTGTACAATGTTAATGTACTCCTTGTACAGGGATTGGGGGATGACAGCCTTTCATGATGATGCCATCTTCCACTGCCAGCTCATCTTTCTATGGAAAGAAATGGCTCACAGCATGCTGGAGCTGGCATTCTCTTGTGGGCCATCCGCGTTGAATGGTTGTGGCAAGAATTTGTCACAATTCGTCCTCTAGTGTGTGTTGACGGAGTTCCTCCATGCGTGCAGAGGAGATATAGCTCACGCACATGACTTCGTAGTCACCGTGCTCGACAGGGCTCTGTGGTGCTTGTGAGCTGGGAGAGGGTGTCTGCCAGAAATATGTACTTGCCTTTTTTGTAGACCAGGCTGATGTCGTAGCTTTGCAGGCGAAGCAGCATTCTCTGGAGGCGGGCAGGAGCGGCATGGATGGGCTTTTTCATGATGGTCACTAAGGGCTGGTGGTCGGTTTCCACGATTGTGGGCTTTCCGTAGACATAGTCTTTGAATTTTGTGCAGTTAAACACAACAGCCAGAAGCTCCTTTTCTATTTGGGTATATCGTGTCTCTGTGTCTCTGAGAGCACGCAACGCGAAGGCTACTGGTTTGCCATTCTGCAAGCATGCTGCTCCTAGTCCATAACTTGACGCATTGTGGTACAAAGACCTGTTCTGTGAGCTGAAATCTGTGTTGCTCTTGACGCTGATCTGGTGGACGTCTGGACTCATTTTCACAACCCCCATTTCCACACATGCATGAAATCCTAGCAGTGGTTGCACTTCCCTGTCCACAATAAAAAAGGCAGTGAGTGGTTCTGCTCCTTTAAACAGCATGGCAGTGTGGCGATGCTTCTGGTCTCTTTTCTGGTGCCTCCATAAGCAACAAGGCCAGCTGTTTTTTTCTGCTTTATGAGTTGTTTGCTGCTATTAAGACTTCTGAAAGTGACATCACATTGCATTTTGCTCCTGTGTCCACTTTCATCTCAGTGGGCTTGCCGTTTATATGCATCGTGACAAATCCTTCATTCTTGTCAATGGCTTTTAGATTCACACAATCAACATGACTGTCAATGCCATCCACATAAAACGTTTCGTCGTCACATTTGTTCCTGTCTTTCTATCACATTGACAGTCTGTCTTCCAGTTTTCTATCTAGGATTTTGCATATATTGGCTGCACGGTCTAGACTTGCAGCAACTTTTAAAGTGGTTAAACTTTTGGCAACCGTGACACTGTTGTCCGAATGCTGGACATCTTTCCTGCTTAGCTGTGTGGCTGCTTCCACAATTGTTGCACCTCAAAAAAAAAAAAGCCAAACATTCAACATTTCAAATTAAGAAAAGCTGTGTATTGTAATGAATACAGTAATAAATTATGTGAAATGTTGATATTAAGAAACAACAATTGTAAGTAAGAGTCTTTTATAGCTTATACAGGTCCTTCTCAAGAAATTAGCATATTGTGATAAAGTTAATTATTTTCCATAATGATAAAAATTAAACATTCATATATTTTAGATTCATTGCACACCAACTGAAATATTTCAGGTCATTTATTGTTTTAATACTGATGATTTTGGCATACAGCTCATGAAAACCCCAAATTCCTATCTCAAAGAATTAGCATATTTCAACTGACCAATAAAAGAATTTGTTTGTAATACAAAAAAAAAGGAAAAGTCAACCTTTAAATAATTATGTTCAGTTATGCACTCAATACTTGGTTGGGAATCCTTTTGCAGAAATCCTTTTGCATGCGGCGTGGAATGGAGGCAAACGAGGGAGCATCACTTTGGCGCGTAGCTTTAATGTCGGGAGCTGTATACAGCTGACATTAGTTAAGGTCGATGTAACTTAACTTTAGCTACACGCGCAGCAGTTTGTCAACATTACTCATCGATCAAATAAGACTATGGTGGGACAAAAATTTACTTTGGAGCAGGAGCATCGATAAAAGGTCTCATTAACATCGAGGGCATACAATATCGATGGTTCATAAAACTTAGAACCCAGAGCCATATAAAAAGATGGCTTTATATATGGCTCTGTTAGTACCGGTTCTCGAGTGGAACCGGCTTTCAATCCTTATCCGAAGCAGGTTGCTAACGTTAGATAGCCAGCTTTGCTAACATCACTCTTACACATAGCTTAACCTTTGTGCTTCCTTTCTAAGTGACGAATAAAGTTTGATGTAGTCCCCACCGTCTCTGAAATTGAAGCACTGCAGTATTTACAAGAAACTGTATGCTTTCTTCTGGATGTTGTTTTACACATATATTCTTTATGAATTTTGTAGCCGAATTGTATTATTGAAGATTATGCAGACATCTTCTCCCGCTCCCAGACAACCACAGCTCACTTTCTTGGGAGTGCGAGTGAAAGGGAGCGGGGATGGGTGACAGCGATAACAAAAATACAAATTAGCAAAGGCCAACGAGTCACGTTATTGCTTGGATTTGAATCAGTACGTTTTACATCCAATAAAAGCAAGGATGTTAACAAAATAATAGACAATATACTGGCAATTTAGTGAGTTTCTACAGTTATGGTCTTGACTGGTCTTGAAAAAAAGTCCAGAGTCCTCAATGTCTGAGACAAGACCGAGTACAAATGCGGTTGAGTCCGAGACGAGACCAAGACCATCAAAAAGTGGTCTCGAGACTGGTCACGAGACCAAGACCGGTCTCGAGTACTACAACACTAGTCTGTGGGGGGGCTGGGGCTTTGACCACTGCATTCTGTTAGGAGCTAACTTAAATGTACAATATGTAGTTTTTGGCCGCTAGGGGACTTTAAATCAAAACAATAGCAAAAGATATACTTTGATGACGTCGGGAAGTAGCGTGGGATCATGGGTTTTGTTATCGTCGTCAATGACAACCTTCCAATCTAGCGTCTCCGGCAGAAAAAAATGTTAACTGACAAAGTAATGTATTGTTAAAAATATTATGACTTTATTCGCGCTATGTTTGGCGGTTCCCTAGAACTTAGAGCAACTAGCACAGTCAACGGTTATATGACGCCATTGACGGAACAAAAATGTCTTCGAATTATATTACACATTTCTCTGGTTTGGAAAGTTGGTGGAAACATTTAGGATAATGTAAGTACACAGCTAAGAAATATGCACTAGCCTAAAGGATTATTAGGAACCCCATACTAACTGTATTTGACCCCCTTTCGCCTTCAGAACTGCTTTAATTCTATGTGGCATTGATTCAACAAGGTGCTGAAAGCATTCTTTAGAAATGTTGGCCCATATTGATAGGATAGCATCTTGCAGTTGGTGGAGATTTGTGGGATGCACATCCAGGGCACGAAGCTCACGTTCCACCACATCCCAGAGATGCTCTATTGGGTTGAGATCTGGTGACTGTGGGGGCCATTTTAGTACAGTGAACTCCTTGTCATGTTCAAGAAACCAATTTGAAATGATTCGAGCTTTGTGATATGGTGCATTATCCTGCTGGAAGTAGCCATCAGAGGATGAGTACATGGTGGCCATAAAGGGATGGACATGGTAATAAACAATGCTCAGGAAGCCATGGCATTTAAACGATGCTCAATTGGCACTAAGGGGCCTAAAGTGTGCCAAGAAGACATCCCCAAAACCATTACACCACCACCACCAGCCTGCACAAGTGATAACAAGGCATGATGGATCCATGTTCTCATTCACCCACAGGACTGCCACATACTGGATGTTTTTCCCTTTTCACACCATTATTTGTAAACCCTAGAAATGGATGTGCGTGAAAATCCCAGTAACTGAGCAGATTGTGAAATACTCAGACCGGCTCGTCTGGTACCAACAACCATGCCACGTTCAAAATTGCTTAAATCACCTTTCCCATTCTGACATTCAGTTTGGAGTTCAGGAGATCGTCTTGACCAGGACCACACCCCTAAATGCATTGAAGCAACTGCCATGTGATTGGTTGAGTAGAGAATTGCATTAATGAGAAATTGAACGGGTGTTTCTAATAATTCTTTAGGTGAGTTTATATAATATAGGTATAGTGACGTTGGCTTTTTTAATCCAAAGTATGTATTTTGTTATTGTTTTGGAAAACTACATATTGTACCATTAACTGCATTCACGCTGGCAGCATTACTTTGTGATGATAGTGTATTTCTACTTTCCTCTGTCATTTCGTGTATCCGACAGATTGAAATGGCTTTGGCGAGTGTTAGCTCGCTATCTCTTAACAGAGCTCTTCTCAAAGTGTCACTGGCAACGCCACACACAATGCAGTGACTGATCAACTCCTCTGTAAGGTCCCCAATGTGGCAGCGTTTAGCCTAAATCCTTAAATCACTTATGAATGATTCGATGCTCGAAACGAAATTATCTACAATATTTAAAAAAAAACATATATAGTTATGTTAAGTGAAGTCAAGAAAGACTGTCTTTATTTTTTATTAAAAACATGTATTGTTTCAGGAAATAGTTTCTAGGTTCAACTTAAAATGTTAGGTGATACATTTGTTGATGTTACTGTTAAAAATGCAGTTCCAATACAGTGAGTGTTGGCAAAACCAGTTGTCATTTTTATGTTGAGGCGGTGGGGGTGTTGTCGGCAGCTGCTGAATGTAACTAATAAAATAACTTGTAATCTAATTTAGTTACTTTTAAAATAACTTAGTAACTAAGTTACTGTTTAACATGTAATCAGTAATCAGATTACTTTTTCAAAGTAACTGGCAACACAGATTGTCATGCATGAAGATGTTTTTGCTGTGGAAGACACGGTTCTTCTTTTTCTACCATGGAAGAAAGTAGTCAGTCAAAAACTCTATATACTGTATTTCAGCCGCGGTCGGTGGATCTTAATTGGGGAGGACGGGCTCGTATTATGCTCAGAACCGGAGTGAATGGAATGTGTGCAAAACAAAAAAACAATTGGTTTTGTTCGTTGCGCACCATTCCATTCACTCCGGTTCTGAGCGTAATACGAGCCCGTCCTCCCCAATTAAGATCCACCGACCGCGGCTGCTGTATTTTGCAGAGATCATTTCCACACCTTCAGGGACCCTAAAGGGGCCTATCAGCTCTCTCCCGATGATTTCAGCCCAAAACACGACTCCGCCACCTCCTTGCAGATGTAGTATCAAGACTGTTTGAAAATTAGTCTTCATGTATTTCTGGGCCTACTGCACCAGTTTCTGCTTGTGAGCATTGGTTAGGGGTGGGCGAATAGTAGGTTTATGCACAACTGCAAGAACCAGCAGCTTCAAATACGAAATAATAAAATTAGCATGACTCTCAATATTTTAAGACCTTGGAAAATCAGATTTCAGACTTTGTAAGACAATTTTAGGCCTTAAATAGTCTTAATTTCATTTTCCAGAATTTAACACTTTTTTAAAGACCCGTGGGTACCCTGCTTTGAGTGTCTTTGGAGTATGGTTTTAAGCACAATCCATGCAGGAAAATGTAGATTTTTCAATTCAGCCATAGTAACAGAAAAAGTTGTATCGGTATCTGCAAATTTTTCCCACTCAAAATTGGTATCGGTATCAGATTCAAAAATCTCATATCGGTCGGGCTCTAGGCCATGGGTCTGCTGAGTCCAAAGCCATAAGGCACTTCACTGTAGGTCAAAGTATGACCTTTCCCCAGAGGCATATAGTTGGATGCTTGAACAATTTGAAACCACTCACGTTTCCAAAGCGAATAGGACGTGCAAATAAAGCGAGTGTTTGAAGCAAAATAGACGCTCGTTCGAGGCTGAATTGAGGTGTTGGGAGGGGAGAGTGCGCACCTGCTCAGGGGTGGCGCCAGTCATTTTCCCCCAATGAGACAAATCACCATATTCTTAAAACAATGAATAAGGGACAGCACAATTATTGTGTTAATATTGCTCTAACACATTTTGTGTAAAATGTTTAGCAGTGTAAATAGTCCAAAGTAAAAGTACAAGGCTGGGTTCATCCATTTTGGGAAGTTTTTAATTAAATCCTTTGACCAGGTAAAGGACATCATAAATAACAATTGACCGTAAGGAATACATTTGACTCTTTGTTTTCAATTAATTCATGACTGTTTAGGTGTGAACTCCCTTCACCCGGTCATTTTGGTGTTAATTTTTGCTGGGGAGAGGGCACATCCAGGTTGTCAATGCAGGCTTATAAATTCATAACAGCATGGCTCTATCAATTATATATTCTTAATCTGACATCCTCTGCTGATTGAGAATGTATTCATAGAGCAACTTGTGAAGTTGGAAACATAAGTCTGCATTATTATTTCAACAATTTGAATGCCACCTCGCAGATCAGACTGAGATCATGAATACGAAAGCTGGCATTCTCCTTGTTGGCAGAGAAATGTTTGGAAACCATGGAGCTGGCTTTTGTTATACAAAATGTTATGGACTAAAAGCAATGGAACTTCTCCATTTATGAGTTTTAAATGCTTCACAAACGTATCTCTTGCATAGCGGGAAACGTCCATATACTCGCGCGCTATGTCGACACTGCTCTCCCGAGTGAGCTGCCTGATGAGCGAGATAGTAATATAATTATACCTACTTCAAGCAATAACATAGACACATTATAGACATATTTTTCCCCTTCGCCTGTGAAAGTTGGAAAGCTCAGCATTCCTTTCTGATCTCTGATTTGACTCCTACTTGCGATCATCCATTCCACAAAGGCAAATGTGCCATTTCTTTGATCAGGTTATTACTGTAAAATAATCTGTAATTTATTTTAGTTTTTATGATAAATGGAGCCAACCTCCAAAAGTAATTAACCTGTTCTGTGATTTTTTTCTAACAACACTGTCCAGAAACTATGTTCTTATACACTAAAGTTGGTTGTCTTTACATTAGAATAATAATGTTTCATATAGTCTAGAGTTAGATATGGAATGAATAGCATTCAATACAAAATGAATATGTCTCAAATATTGAAATCAAGTTGTCATAAAAGATTTGCTTTGTTGTGCATTAGAATCACACCAGTCATATTATTCATATTACAAAATAATTTAGGCCGAACATGAAATAACATTTTGAACTGAAAAATGTACAACATGTACAAACTATTTACTGCTCACTGTCAATATCAGCCGTTCCTCCACGTTGAATGAATGTAGAATAAATCCGGCAGTTCATATCATATCACATGACATCATCATGTGTCAGCAGCAAGCAACGTCACTTCATCATGTGACAGCAGCAAGCAGGCTCCTGATTGGTTAACACGGCGCGAACAGACAGAAAAGTTCCGATTTTTCAACTTGGGCGTCAGACGGCAATTGGCTTCAAATGCGTGAATGCACAATGCGCACCAAATGAAATCACTTGCGCGTAACACATGTCAAGTCACGTCGAGAACCTCAATTCGCCTCTTTCGTGTGAACTGGACGTGCGAACGAGGCGGAATTGAGTCCATCGCACCCTGCAAAACGTGTCCATGCAGGACCTCCAGATGCATGTAAACGCCTCTTTACATTGACTTAACATGGAAACCACTCGCTCCAGACGCTCAATTCGCATTTGGTCTGAATGCAGCATTAAACCTTGAAGGTTGGTGTGAGCGGAACTGCTAGCATTAATGAGGAGTCGGCAGCTACCAACCTTAATGTTTCCTTAGTCAATGACATCGATGTGAGTAACGAAGTGAGTAACGAAACACATGCATGGCCTGACTGTTTGTCAAGGGACACACACACGACTTGTTAAAATAAATACATTTATGTTGTTATAAATAACAATAAATTGTTGTTGTACCAGCAATATCTCCAAGTTTTGTTTTTCACTGTAGAGATCTCAAATGTCATAATGATTTGGCAATGCAAGAGAGTACCGGTTCCTTTTTTTCCCACTTCAAGCACTGACCCCAAACATACAAGTGCACAGTGAATGCTTTGTTTAATTTGTGTTATTGACGTAGCCTATATACATGGCCCCTCCTCCACCCCCTCATCCTCTCTATACGCGGTGTTGTACAAACTGATCGTGGCAGGCTATAGTGCTTCCATTAAAGGTACAATATGTAATATCAATCAAAACAATAACAAAATACATACTTTGCATTGAAAGAAAACATCACTATACATATATTATATATATTTCTTAGTTGTGTACTTACATTATCCTAAATGTTTCCACCAAGTTTCAAATCCAGAGAAATTTGTAATTTAATTTGAAGACACGGGACGTTTCTTTTTGTCGCCCGTCAATGACGTCATATAATATAGTTGCTCTAAGTTCCAGGGAACCGCCAAACATAACGTGAATAAAGTTATAATATTTTTAACAATACATTACTTTGTCAGTCAACATGACGACGATAACAAAACCCATGATCCTACGCAACCTCCTGACGTCATCCAAGTACATCTTTTGCTATTGTTTTAATTGAGAGCCGCCTGGTGGCCAGAAATTACATATTGCACGTTTAAGCACAACTGCACAAACGAAACCCCCCTACAGGAATGTTTCTAATTCCATTTACATTCAAATAAAGCTGGCGAATGTTTTGAAGGAAAAAACTGCATCTCACATAGCGTTCATTTGTGTTATTCCGTCTATACATTTTTGGACTTGACAGTGTGTCTTCTTCGCTCAAAACAGATGATTTATATAAAGATTTTTGTTATTGTTGAATTTACTTTATAACAGTACAAGATAGAATTTTGTTATGCTTCTGGAAATGATCCATTCAATCATTAGACTGCCAACAATATTATTCATCCTCGTATAACTTGCGGTCATAGCCTATTCATATTCTAAATAAAAAGGAAACATTTTTTTACGTTTGAAGTCTATTTTTTTCTGGTCACCAGCATTTCTGTAGCGAGCAGATGCAAATAAATAACATGAAAAATCTAAGTTCATGTAGCCTATAGTACCATACTATGTCTGAGCTAGTGAAAAACAATATTTCCTTGCTCACCTGAATATATTATAAATTCATATAGCAGAAGCTGCAGTTAACAGGCAGATTTCAAATGGATTCATCTGATTCTCCCTCAGATATAAAAACTGTTTAAAATATTTACCTGTAAATGCAATCTCAAATGTTATTTCATTACTTATTTTGTTAGTTAGCTTAATATAGCCGACATGAAGAATTACATGAGTATACGAGGCGACATTTGGCCAATTGCGAGCAGATGCAAATAAATAACAGTGTAATCCAATAGAAAATCACAAACAACCGAAATAATTATAAAAGTAGTCCATACATGAAAAATCTAAGTTCATGTTGCCTATAGTGCCATACTATTTCTGAGCTGGTGAAGAACAACATTTCCTTGCTCACCTGAATATTATTGTATATTCATATAGCAGAAGCTGCAATTATCAGGCTGATTTCAAATGGATTCATCCAATTATTATTGAATTTCCTATTTTGCTACAACATGAATATAGCCTAGGCAAAATCACATCAAGCAGACATACATGTGCATTTGTTTTTGAAAATGGCTACTACAGAGGAGGATTTTGACAGCAAGTGCATAGAGTTGGAAGAAAGTGAGGAGTTTGATAGGGAGGTTGTAGCAGTTCACCCACAAACCATATTTTTACAGATGAGCTTTGGCACATGTTGGTGACGGAAACTAATCAGTATACCAAACATAATCAATAAATAGCATAATAAATAGTAATATAATTATGGTGGTGATTGTTGATCATGATAAATACAATAATCTTTGTATATATAATATATATATATAATATTGGTAGACGTTGAAGATTCAGAAAACCCTCAGGAGATAAGGATACTTATCCTAGAATAACATAGGTTTTTATAGGCGTTTTCAGAAGGAGTTTTAGGATTAAATGGGTTAATTACAAACTCATACGCCAGATGGCGTTGGCGTTTGGCGTTTCTAGTGTTTAATGGTGTACCTTGTATGTTCCCTGTTTGTGGAGGTATATTTATAAACATTTATAAACATTGCGTACGCACAAATGAAAGCGTACGGCACTCTCTACGCAATAATTGGGGTTTATAAAAAGCTAACTTGACGGGAAAATGTGCTGTCCTTCACGGAAACTCTGACCCATGCGTAAACTGTAGACCTTAGTGTAGCTAAACGAAATCGAAAATACTGCCTCTCATTAATAATATGAACATTTCACAAAGCCATTCTTACAATCAACAGCCTGTGGTGGAATACAAATGAAATAAAACAAGATTATAGCCAACTTAAATGCAAACGAAGACATATTTGCAAAAAGAACACTCAAACATGTTCTGTATTTATATTGGCATGTTATGTAATTCATCCTCATAAATAATACGGTAAAAAAAATCATGTTTAAAATATATCCTTGTCGATGCGATTAGATTAGATAGATGTCTTCATTGTCCACTGGGGAAAGTTGTGTTGTCATCAGCTACGGAATCATGGTGTTCATGTATATGCCGTTAGTCTGTTTCATTTCCATCCATCAATTGTTCCATCTTGACGGATGTCTTAACCATTTTGAAAGCTGGAATTAATTCCATTTGCGCATAATCCCATTTACAATTACATGAATACCGACATCTGTAGCTGATCAGATACAATCACCTGCATGGTCATAAAAAGCCATGATGCCAACCCAATGCGTAATGATGCACAATGGCTGATATTGCGCTGTTAGAAGATGTGGCAAATGGAAGGATTCGGAGGGAACGCATTTTCAGACAGCAAGAAGAATTGCTGGCAAACGAGGACGAGTGGCTTATGAGCCGGTTCCGAATTCCTCTGGGCATCCTGTTGGACCTCTGTGCTCTATTGGTCTGGGATTTCACAGCCGGTGTACTTGGTGTGTTCCATGATTACATAAAGTTTTCTTACACTGCGGGTGAACAGGCAAACCATAAAAGCGCAATTTTCTGTTATGTCCGGTTTCCCAAATGTAATCGGTGCTATTGACTGCACTCATGTTGCCATAAGGGCACCAAATGAGACCAAATGAGAATGAAGCATTTTCATTCGATCAATGTCCAAATAATTTGTGATGCAGACATGTTGCTGTAATGTAACCAATTTTTCCCCACCCGTGGCAGACACACTTTCGCGATGAAGCGCTACACGCTTTGACATCGACTGATATCTGACCACTTTTTATTTGGGCCACGGTCCGACTTTCTTACAGCGTCTGCAACATTTTGCCACTCCAACGCCTTTTCGGCATTGGTAATAGGCACACTTTGCCCTTCAAACAACATTTTCCTCCTCTTTTCCACCTCGCCAACAATATTTTCTACTTCACATTGAGTGAAGTTTCTTTTCTTGGTTTTCCTGTCCCTGTTCGCCATGATTTCTCAATCAATTAATATTAATTTCGGGGCATTTCACTGAGTATTTATGGGCAATTATAGGCGTGACATGCCGCCGCAAAAGCTGCACCACATTTAGAGTTGATTGTGATTTTAAAAAAAAAACGGCGTAGGATGTGCGTGCGCACGATTTTATAAATCAGAATATTTCTTTGCATACGCACGTCCTATATTTCGTCCTTACGCCACTTCTGACCCAAATCCACCGCAAAGTTTTATAAATGAGGCCCCTGGGCGGTATGACTGTTGTTGACATTATTATTATTATTTATTGCCATGACATTAAACAGCAAAATGTGATTTCATATGATCAAATTATTTAACTATATAAGAATAACAGAATATATTCATATAAGATGTTTCATTTTGGGGTATGATTTCAAATACATTCAGTGGATCAATTCATCTTTCAGTCCCATAGTAATGACATGTCTAAAAATTAACAAGACAATAAAAGCTATAATTTTGACAATGAGGTGTGAGAGACAGGCAGGCAATTTACAGAATTACAGTTGACAGAATGGACTGAGCAACTCCATTTCTACGGAGACCAAGTGAAGCCAATTAGAAACTAAATGAATGGGAGTCTATGGAATGCTAATGGAAGGTGGTGCCTTGTTAGCCTCAGAGTCTCACCATAGGTGCTTCAACTTCCGGAGCCTGGTTTACCCCCTTGTTTCTCAAGAAGTCATGCTGCACAGTTTTATATAGATTTATAAGCGCGTTTCGGAAAGAGGAACTAAACTTGTAACTTTTTGAGCAGTAACAGTTTGGTGTTCCCAAAATAACGTTTCATGTACCTAAATGTAATTTTGGGTATGCTCCGTAGATTCTTGCCTACTTTTGATCTATTCTTATCTATTGTATGACTATTTTGTATTTACTTGATAAGCCTATGCAAACAATTATTGCAATGTGATGTTTAAAATAACAATCAAATGAATCAAACAATAAAACAATGGACTACCGTGTTTATACAGAAAATCTGATGTGGCACATTTACAGTTTTTTTTCCTGGTTACACTACTGGTTCATACTGTATACAGTATAACAACTTACAAACACAATCTCGCTAGGCTACACACCCATTGGTTTATTGAATTAATCGAACAAAGAAAGGAGATACAGGATAGTCTACAATATTTCTCTGCTTTCTTAAAACAGTATTAAAACAAACAAGGCTTTATTAACGTTAAAAAAGGACTTCCACTTTTCTAATTTAATTAATAGGCCTAATACAAATAAAATTACAAAAACAATAACCCTACAAAGGATTTGAAATTGCAAACTCCTGCATCTACATTATATACTGTTGATGCAGGAGCTGTATATGCAGTCCATTTACCATTAATTATTTAAAAGACAAACCCACCAGTATTATTTAAATTAAAAGTAATCGATTCTTAAGAAGGGATTAGCGCTGATTATAAGAATATATACCTACACAGGGTTGTACCAGGGTTTGAACTTCAGCATCGCCACTCACTTTTCAGAGTAGAGCATTTGAAATGGTCTAGCGCCACTCTGTAATTAAATGTACTGATTGTACTGTAGGCTACATACAACTCGCTGTGTTTTCAGAGTAGAGCATTTGAAATGGTCTAGCGCCA
>JACXGM010019862.1:0-18163 GCA_016801145.1 Umbra pygmaea | reverse complement strand
ACCAAAGTTTCCACACGTCAACATTGTGCACAAATTAAAATTCAATATGCAATGCAAGCTCTAGGTTATGTTACAATAGAAAATCCATTGACCCAATACTTTGACTAAAGGAAAGAACAATTTGCTGCATGTCATCCCTTCTCTCCCTCACTCCCGCATTTAGTGGCTCTCTTCAGCTGTTCCTACGAAGTTATGAACAGTTCTGAATCGTTTGGTTCATGTGACAATAAATACTTTAGACTTTGAACTTGAATTATTTAAAGGCAAAAAAGCGTAATGAAAAAATATTATTCCTGGACAGTACTATGTTACTCAATAATTTCTTAAGCTTTATCTGTACACACTTTCATCCAAATTAAACACGAGTGTAATTATTTAGCACTTGGGGAAGTTGGATGCGCAGGTGTACTAGGCACTGGGCCTTATGCTTGTTTGTATTTGTGTTTTATCTGTAATGTTCAATTTCTCAGTTTATCTATGTGGTGTGGTGGTAATTGTCTTACTGTTGTGGTCCACCACTTGAAGCAATGTAAAGAAAATACTGTAATGTTGGCTGTCTCAATGTGTGTGTATGCCAGTTCACCATACTTGCGTGTGGACCATGTATGGCACTAAATAAATTTTTCCAGTAAAGCACAACGATTAGGGGAGGGGCCTCACACAAAGAGATGCCTAGGGGCCCCTGACCACCTTAATCCGCCCCTGAACATGTAGATACAATATACTAACAATGGGATATCATTCTTTTTACAAATGAAGACTGATTAATTTGTGTATTGGGTTATTGGTTATTGGGGAAAGAGTGCTTGGGTAAATATGGCACAAGTTGTGTACTTGTGTAACTATGGCCAGGGGGTAGGTGGGATAGGGAACACTCAAAGATTTTTATTAAGCCTGTTTCTATTTTTGCTCACTAACTATAGTTTGGCTACACTAATCATAAAGGCTTATAATTATAATGTAGCCTAATGTTTTTATAAAGACTTGAGAAAGCCATTACTATAGGCTGCTGATAGTTACAGTTCTATAACTCTTAGCCTAATATTCAATAATAATATTTAACAGCCAGCGCATCTTATCAGGAGCGATCAGAATAACGTTTTCCTACATGTCAGACCGACCTCTCTTCCTAGATGCTTCCATAGTAATCAAAATAAATCGATAAGAACAAACTAATATTTGTCACTATAGAGGCTATATGACCCAAACACAATATTGTGCATTATGCTTTGAGCGGGCTAGAATTCAGATTCGAAACGATGGTGCCAGTTATAATGGCAGCACAGGTTTGCGTGTGCCGGTGGCGCAGCGAACCACTCAGGTGATTCATTCAGTGAATGAAGCAGTTGCTTCTTCGGACGACACATGTCACATGAATTTCATACCAAAGCAACCTTCAGAGCGGTGGTTCAAATGGAATTGTAGTTAATGGTTTGAACTCAATATAATCACAGAAATGTGTGTGCAATGTTCACAACCAAAATCCAAACTTTATTGTTTTTTGTGGAAAAGGCAATTACATTTTTATTTATGCAAGGTCCCGAATAGGCTTAGGTATTTATGTCATTATTTATTTATCCATGAATTCATACTCAAAATGTATTAATCTTCGACTCAAAGACATTCATGGTTAATATCTGTGAAAACAGTTTGTGCCACAATGCTATCCTTAACTTTCACCACCAGATGTCCTCATGGAGTTCTGAAGCTTCGAGTACTGCACCTTTTTTTGATACAATTGGATTGAAACGCTTCACTGGTTCAGACAGCTTCAGTTCGCCATCACTAGCAGATAGCTTTCATCCTTCTTGGCTGATCAATAATATACTGTAGCATTTCAGTTATGGAGGAGACAAGTGCCGGTATCTAGTGTTTTATTCGTCTTCAAAACGCAGAGCAACAATAGGTACATATGTCAAAACAAGAAAGGCAGAAGAGATAACGCAGAAACAGAAAACAATAACCAACACGGAAGTGTAGAAACAGGTGGCTTAAATAAAAGGCAGAGCGATTTACATGGGATACACCTGTGTGCGTAATTAGACTACCCGCGCCTGGGACTCACAGGCATAGTAGGCTAGCTCTGAAACACACCCTCATACGACTAACAGGCGGGAAAAACATCCCCACACAATAATCTCTGAATGCAATATACAGATACACAATGGGACCCGATATAAAAAACATAAACTGCTATGCTCAGATAGCGCAGCTGAATCGCTGCTGAATATAATGTAACAGTCCCTAATAATGGGCATTGTCCTAATACTCCGGGGAAGAGGATCTCCAGTTGGGACAGACACCAGGGGCATTCCTCACATATAAACTTTGGTTTCAGAGACTTAGACGCATCTGTGACTCAGAAGATGATTTTGAAAGAAATGCTCTAGACATGAGCCATAGATTTAAGAAAAGGGGATATAAACATAAAACCATATCCATAGCTTACAATAAAGCAAAATGTCTTACTAGGTAACCAGGGGCGGATTAAGGTGGTCAGGGGCCCCTAGGCTTCTCTTTGTGTGAGGCCCCTCCCCTAATCATTGTGCTTTACTGGACAAATGTATTTAGTGCCATACATGGTCCACACGCAAGTATGGTGAACTGGCATACACACACATTGAGACAGCCAACATTACAGTGTTTTCTTTACATTGCTTCAAGTGGTGGACCCCAACAGTTAGACAATTACCACCACACCACATAGATAAACTGAGAAATTGAACATTACAGACAAAACACAAATACAAACAAGCATAAGGCCCAGTGCTTAGAAACAGCCCTTTAATTATGATCAAGAAACACTACAACCAAAACTAACATCAACAGAGATATAAGTGGAAAAAATACCAGATATAACCCTCTGCCTCAACAGCCCCAAAACAATCACAATGGAAATGTAACTACACTGAACAAAAATATAAATGCAACACTTTTGTTTTTGCCCCCATTTATCATGAGCTGAACTCAAAGATTTAAGACTTCTATGTACACAAAAGGCCCATTTCTCGCAATTATTCTTCACAAATCTGTCTAAATCTGTTTTAGTGAGCACTTCTCTTTTGCTGATATAATCCATCCACCTCACAGGTGTGGCATATCAAGATGCTGATTAGACAGCATGATTATTGCACAGGTGTGCCTTAGCCTGGCCACAATAAAAGCCCACTCTAAAATGTGCAGTTTCATCACACAGCACAATGCCACATATGTTGTAAGGTTTGAGGGAGCAAAACTGTTGATGGAGCTAAACTGACAAATCCCTGGAAGCCATTTAAAGCCAAAACAGGTGGATTCAGCACCACGGCCAGCTCCGCAGCCGACTAAATTGCAATTCAATTGCACAATAAGCAATTCAGTAGGCTGCGGAGCTGGCTGATAACTGCACATTTTAGAGAGGACTTTACAAGGTCTCTTTACGTCCTCCTGTCCATAGCTCTCTGATTACTGTAAAATATCAATGACAATCACAGTTACTTCTGAAATGCATAATTTAGGGTGTAATTTGTGGAGGTTTACTCACACATTTCTGCATTCTGTGGAGCTTCTGGAGTCTTTCGGCATATGGATGTTCCTCCAGCTGTTGCTGAAATGCATGTTTGTGTGCAGTGTATGGGTTGCAATAAATACTCAGTGACACACTCTCTCTCTTCACCATGTATTCTGGCTCACTATCGTCCATCTACTATCCAACCTACTCAACAACCCACAAAATTGAGACTATAAACACCTGAGTTGATTGTCTACTCCTCACCCCTGATTTTAGTTACTACACCTGCGCATCCAACTTCCCTAAGTGCTAAATAATTACACTTGTGTTTAATTTGGATGAAAGTGTGTACAGATAAAGCTTAAGAAATTATTGAGTAACATAGTACTGTCCAGGAATAATATTTTTTCATTACGCTTTTTTGCCTTTAAATAATTCAAGTTCAAAGTCTAAAGTATTTATTGTCACATGAACCAAACGATTCAGAATTGTTCATAACTTCATAGGAACAGCTGAAGAGAGCCACTAAATGCGGGAGTGAGGAAGAGAAGGGATGACATGCAGCAAATTGTTCTTTCCTTTAGTCAAAGTATTGGGTCAATGGATTTTCTATTGTACCATAACCTAGAGCTTGCATTGCATATTGAATTTTAATTTGTGCACAATGTTGACGTGTGGAAACTTTGGTTTTGTTCTTTACACCACAACTGTTGTGTTGCCAATGTTAAGGAATAGCTCTTTGTAGGTCTAAATCAGATGTGGGCAATTATTTTTGCTTGAGGGCCACATTGAGCTTTTGAAACCAAGTGAAGGGCCGCATTTTATAGCGATGCATGAAAAATAGTTAATTAAATTGACACCGCTCCCACACTGTTACATGCGTATCCTACTTTTGTTACACCATTTCCTTGTTTGACTGTAATGTTTTTAGTTTACCAAATATAGTCAGTGAAAAGTACCCAACTTTGTGACGCGATATCTCCGGCTGTCATTAAACCACATGGACAAACCACTCCTTATTATTTGCATTGGCAATATTTTCTCAGCGGAACCCCCTCTTTCCAACCATATTGGTACCATGTTAGTATTGTGCAGGATGATGTCCTACATCATTGCAGCATTTTCACGTCCTACTTCCTGTCTGTAATGTGTTTAGTAAAAAAGGCAAAAGTAAAAAAACATGACCGACTTCGAGGCGCGATAGCTCCGGCTCTCATAAACTCACATGGATGAGCCAACACTCATTCGTTTCGGCTGATCTTCATCTTTCCAATGTTACCAAGCGTTAGGTGCTGGCATATATGGTTTTGAGAGATAATCGCGATACAATCGCGGGAGACTGTGGAGGGTAAAAACGCCCGTAGTTTGCCCAGTGGTACAGTAGGTACAGATGCTTTAGTTAATTTCGCCTGTATTTAACTGTTAGCTGTTAGTACGTATTGCTTGTTCTATTAATTGTTTTAAAACTATCGCCAGTGCACGGATGAACCAAGCAAAATGTGTTAACTCACCCTTGACGAAGTGATCACTGCACACACGGGCCTTTCCGATTCTATTACTCCCGACCGTAGACGTAGGTTTGCAAGCCATTTCTTCCGGCGTTTTTCTGGCATTTTTCCCCCTTATGAACAACAACCTTTGGTACACAATAAAAACTCCTTGTGGTTTCTCGGTTTGATCGATTTGAGCAACAATATACGACGCAAAACATAGGCATTTTTAGTTTGTTATAGTGCTTCCTAAATGTAGCAAATCACTTCATGCCCTCCATCTGTATTTCGCGCCATGGCAACGCAGTGACTTCACGTCATATGCAAACAAGCTATTAGAGTCTTTTTTGTTCGCGCTGCAGTAAATTTAAAATAAACAAAATTTGGTTGGCCAACCCGAGGCCCCTGCACACGTGGGGCCCCTAGGCTGCAGCCTATGCAAGCCTGTGCATTAATCCGCGTCTGACTCCATATATACTGTTTTTTTATTCATTATCACCTACATTATCTATGTGGACAACTGGTGGTCTCCGGATACAGGTTAAAAATAGCTGTACAAGATTTATTTATTTACCATTATTTTACCAGGCAAGTTGACTGAGAATATATTCTCATTTACAGCAATTGCCTGGGGAGTGGTAGGGGGGAGGAGAGGGGATGAATGAGCCAATTGTGTGCTGAGGATGATTAAGTTGTCATGATGGCATGATCTGTTTGATCATTTGGCCAGGACACCGGGGTTAACACCTACACTCTTATGATATTGGGTCTTTAGTGACCACAGAGTATCAGGTGGCACAAAAGACAGCACTATATACAGGGCAGATGGCCTCTTTACTGCCGTGGGGTGTTGGGAATTATCTTCAGGGAGAAGTCCTCAACATCTAGTCTCCAATCCAAGGACCGACAAGGCCTGATACTGCATAGCCTTAGAAATAAACCAGCAGGTGGTTACAGGTTGGTATGCTGCTGGCATTATTGGTTGTATGCACAGAAAATAACAGGTTAAACCACACAGTGGATTTGAAATATAACACAGCAAATTATCAAGTGTTGATTTTCCAGTGTTAACTATAGTGTTAACTGAGGTGTTAAATTAAAACTTAAATAAACACAAAATAACCCCAGTGTTGGTGTTAAAAACAGTGATAGTTGTCAGAGTGCTACTTTAACACTGTAAAGTGTCAAGTAAAACCATCACATTTTACCAGAATGCTTTGCTTCACGTTTATTTTTCAGAATTGTTTGTTTTAATATATTTTCTGCTTTGTGCATTCATGAATTTATTACTTTATGTGTAAAACATTATTAAATCTAAACAATAATAATATTTTATACTTTTAAAATCTAATAACAACTGTAAGTGGTATTATTGATTGCAACCATTACTGAGATTAGTGTTCCTGTCGATGTAGTTTAGCTAGTCTTGTTCAGTTTGTAAGTACTTCACAATTGCAGTTTTATTGAATGCAGGTCGTAGGTGATAAAATATTACAACAGTTGGATTTCCTTTTAGTTGGATATCAATTTGTATTAAAAAAATCTAAATCTTACAGTGACTATCATTGTGGTACAAGAGCTGGAAAAATTATCTTGTCACATTTAATGAAAAAGGCATGCTGGGAAATATGCAAATTGGAAATGAACACTCCTGGTTTTGTAGTAAGGGGGTAAACGGATACAATTAAGATGCACTTGTGAAGTTGAAGCATTAATAATTAATATTACCTTTCCTCCCCTGTTGCAATAGTCTGGGTTAAGAACAGAGAAATGCTAATAAATGGATATAGAGGATTGATAGTATAGACGTGGTTGAATATTTCCTATCTAACTATCTGACCTCATAATGATCATTTATCAGTGTGTAAACAGCTATGGAAAGAAATACCAGAGCGACCCAGGAAACTAAAGCGTTGCCCGCGAGTCAGACACGGTGCCTAAGCTACCTAGCTTGAACTGTGTGAGTGATAACGGCTGAAACTTCAGAGCAGACCGCAACAAGATAACTCCACCGGAGATGTTCTGGGAAATGATTTAGAATGTTTATGACAGAACTTAGTAAGTGAATAATATTTAATTCCAGTTAAAGGGCATCGAAGTACAACACTTTAACCGGACACAGAATTACACAATTATACCAAGAATGACATGTCGTTTACCCTTCTAAATATGATCTACGATCTAAGCATGTCTTATACAGTACAGTCTATCACAACATTTATTCAACACATTTGCTATGGCACGCACTAACGTGTGGCCAGGAGAGTCGTTAAAGAGATCTCATCCGTTTAACCTTAAACAAAGACTTATATTTCCCTTCGAGAAGGGACGCCCCCAACTCGCTCTGCCTACGAAATACATATCAGTTCACTGGCTGGAATTGGAGAACAAAAGAGTACATTAACAATTAGATTATACTTCGCCTTGGCACCTCGGCGCATCCGGGCTGTAACAAAGGAACATTTGAATATCTTCCAGAGGGGGAGCTAGCATTTGTCTTCTCCTAGAAACCCCGTGGAGACAACGTAAGACCGTACAACCTTTTACAAGTAATATTACCAAACTCCCTTTATGGGTGGATCACAACCAAAATCACATGAACAGGCTTAAATGTGTGACATACATTGGGGTTTGCCCCCTTCCCATGAATCTTAATTCATCCCAGGAAATCCTTTGTTAGATGAGGAGGGATGAGAAGCCAGCTGTTGAAGGAGTCATTATTTGGTCCTATAAACATTAATTTCCCACTACAGTTTAAGGGAACAACACAATTCAGTTTAAAAAATACACTCTCTGGTGTCAAATATAACACTATTAATGAGTTAAAGGTTTAACACTATTGAAAGTGTTAATTTAACTCTGAACTGGTGAGAATTATATACACTCAGGGAAAGTGTTAAATGTAACACTATGGGAGTTGAATTAACACAGACGTTTTTGCTGTGAATGCTGATTGATGATGCTGAACATGTCTATGGTAATGGTATTTGAAGGAGAGTTAAGGTCAAGGTTCAGATAGGCCAAGCAAAAAAATAATACTTATTTGTACTTGAAATGTAATTTAATTTATACTAAATATACTTCTAATATATTATTTTGGTATGTATATTTTAAAAGTATACTTCAAATACAGTGCCTTGCGAAAGTATTCGGCCCCTCTTGAACTTTTCGAGCATTTGCCACATTTGTCACAATGTCCGTAGAATCTGTCCTTGTTCTGTGTCACTTCAGGGTGGTTTCTCCCCTATGTGTTTTGTTTTGGTTTTGTTTCCCGCTCTTTGTGTCACATGATCCCGTCACATGTTTTGGTGAGCCTATCAGTTCCGTTGTTTGGTCCACACCTGCACATCCTCCCCTCGTTAGTTGGGTATTTAGTTCTGTGGGTTTGTTTGTTTTGTGTAGTTGCTTGTCCTCGAGAGGCAGAGCCCGGTCGGGACATCAGCTAGCGACAGGATGCGAGTAGGCAAGCCGGAACGGGGGTGCATGGCGTCCTCGTGGGGATCTACTGCCACGGAGTAGGAGCAGGAGAGGGCAGAGATTATAGCTCTGGATTTGCTGCATGGGAGAGTAGGGTGAGGCGGTGGCAGGCTGGCTGCCGGTGAGGTGGCGGGTCGCGACGGCGGTGCGATAAGTGAGGTCGGCATGGTGGGGAGTTCAGGTGAAAGTGTGGGTGTTGATAGTGGGGGGATGGGGTTTGAGGAGTCACGGGGTGGATGTTGGAAGAAGAAGTGGGCAAGGAAGAAAGAGGGAGTGGAGAGTAGTTCGGGAGAGGGTGAAGGGTCGGCACAGAGTGGTGGGGAGTAGGGGTTTAAGGTGGTTGGGGTGTTTTTTGCCCCGACACGTCAGATGTTCCACCCAGTGTCGCTCACGACGGCGAATAGGGATCAGGTTGGTAGGGTTGTGGATGCTATGTGTTTGAGTGGTGGGAGGGTGGTGCTTATTGTAGTGGGTAGTGTGGCTCAGAGGGAAGTTGCTGAAGATGGAGGTGTTGAATGGGGGTAAGGTGAAGTGTATGGTGCCTGGGAGTGCGGTGAAGGTGAGAGGGGTGATCACGGGTGTTCCGGAGGATATTTCTATGGAGGAGTTAAGAGAGGTGGTGTCGGGAGGGGTTGTGGTGGGTGCGAGACGGTTGGGCAGTAGGGCACTGGGGTTAGATAAGGTGAGTCCCACGGTGTTGTTGGAGTTTGGAGGGCCGTTGCCGAGTAGGTTGCACTTAGGGTATCTTAGTTTTTATGTAAGGGAATATGTGCCACCGCCACTGAGGTGTTTTAATTGTCAGCGTATGGGGCATGTGGCTGCTGTGTGCAGAGGGAAGGGTAGGTGTGGTAGGTGTGGGGGTGCGCATGAGTATGGTAAGTGTGGGGTAGGGGACAAGGTAAAGTGTTGTAATTGTGGTGGGGAGCACAGTGCTGCGTTTGGGGGGGTGTGTGGTTCAGAAGAAGGCGGCGGAGGCACAGCGGGTTAAGGTGGTGGATGGGGGTATGCTAAAATATATATTTTTTCTGACGAAGGTCGAACAACCGAAAGCTAAAAAAATAAAATATCACGCTTGGCATTGATTTTGAGTGTGCGGAGACTATCTTTAGTATTATACATATCCCTTGCACCTCAACTAAGCGGCAGGTGTGCAACTTCTTCATTATCTATATAGGCTAAAATAAATAAAACAAACTGAAATTACGTTTGATAACAGTACATCTCAACATTTTTATGCCTTGTATCATACAGTACATACCACAGTGGACATGGCTCCGTGCGTTCACCGGCTTCTTTGAAAACACATGTACATGACCGGAAGGGGGGTCGCCGAAAAGTTTTTACAACAGTGTTGCCATATATCTATTCCGAAGCTGTAGGGGGAGCTCTAAGGGGAATTCTGCAAGCAAAAAGCGTGAAAACAGCGAAGAAATGGCCCAAACTGCATAGCTCCGCTTTAATGACAGAGGCTACCTACTCTTCTGTTACCAGTGGTTTAATGACAGAGGCTACCTACTCTTCTGTTACCAGTGGTTTAATGACAGGGGCTACACTTCTGTTACCAGTGGTTTATTGAATGATTTTACTTTTCTGTTACTAGTTGTTTAATGACAGGGGCCACTTTTCTGTTACCAGTGGTTAGAGTCCACCTAGCCACTGACAACTGGGTTGCCATGTAAATGTATTTGTTAAACCTAGCAGTGGAGAATGGGCTCATCTTAATGTCTAGATCTGTGTAAATGGAATGACATAAAACACATTAATCCCAATGTGCGATACCATTTCATTTACACCATTTCATGATGGAAGGAACTCCCACACCATCTATAGCTAGTAACAAAATATTTTTTATTTGCAACATTTGTTGGCATCAGGCATGTACACCATTTCAACCATTAATATGAGCTCATTCTCATAATTAATTTTCACCGGCCTCCACTGAAACCTTAGAATGTGAAATATTTTTTGTTCCATGATCAGACCACAGGAAGAGTAGCTGTTACTACAGAATCAGCTGATGAGGATTGAAATGAATAAATAAGCAAACCCACACACAAACACGTTCACATATGGTCACAGACAGAAACAGTTCCTTCTAGAAACAGGGGTTGAGTAGTGTTCGGGTGGTGGTGTCTGTGATTGAAAGTCAGTCAGTCTCTCAGTTATTCAGTCACTCACACTCAGTCACTCAGTCATTCACATACACTCAGTCTGTCACTCAAATACAGACACAACCACACCCTCACATAAACATTCTCTCTCTGTACCAACAATAAAACCTCCTCTTACTTTCTTGATCATGCGTCTATAGTTCTGCTGTATTAGAAAGACTGGTTTAGTTTTTTTCTTTCAAATACTAGCTCGCTTGACTGATCTTTCAGATAGTCCCAAAGGTAGTGTGCTAGCCTTGTTCATCTGACAGTCTAAAGAAAAGCTGTCTCATAATCCAGGGCTGCTAGAGCTATGGGTCTCTTTTGCATGAAGAAACATGGAACTGCTTGTAATTGACCAAAAAGAAGGAGCAGATAATGTGGTGCACAGCTAAGCATAATGCAACAACCTTTTTCTGGGGCATTTGTATGTCTTCACACCCACCCTCATCCATACACTACTTGCTACTTGACCATTTCCACAACAAGCTAACAATCAGCAAAACAGGCCTCACTGCTTCAAATATTTTCAGAATTCTAACAGTTGCAATTGTTTCATACACAAACACACACACCAAACCTGCTACTGCAGAGGGAGGAGGCAAGGAATTGTCATGAGGACACCATTTATAACAGTAATGTAGTTTACAGTAGCTGATGCAGTTTACATGAGTCGATGATCTGGTTTATGTTAGCATCTTTGAGAGGGCAAGCCTTATACGGCTCTAAAAGGCTTTGAGGCTTGAGAACTGTTTCTAATCTCCCCAAAGGACAGCGGGGGAGCCGAACATGCAGAACTATAACTCTTGTAGAACTATATACAATGAGAACCAAAATTAATTGGACAGTGACCATTTTATTGTAGTTTTGGTTCTGTAATCTAACATTTTGAGTTTGAATGACAATGAGGTAGAAATGCAGATTGTCATCTTTAATTTGAGGGTATATTCATATATATCAGATACACCGTTGGGATATGACAGCACCTTTTGTACATTGTCCCCCCAATTTTTAGGCACCAAAAAACATTGGACAGTTTAACATAATGTAGAATTTAGAAATTTGTTAATTTTTGGTTGTATTTCTTTTGCATGCAAGGACTGCTTGAAGTCTATGACAGTGTTGTAGTCGAGTCACCAACTGTCGAGTCACGAGTCCCCAATGTTCGAGTCCGAGTCACCAAAGAAGAGTCCGAGTCAAGTCACAAGTACCTGACTTCAAGTCTCAAGTCCCTATTGTTTTAGTCTGAGTTACTATAGAAGAGTCTGAGTCGAGTCACCATTACCAGAGTTCAAGTCACAAATTTGAGTCATCAAGTCTGAGTTGAATTCCAAGACATTGCCTGCATTGCTCCACTATGGCACCTTTAAATAGCTAATGTACAAATAAAAGAGGGTCTACATTAAACAAAAATGACACCACTATCACCATTCCAAAGGGAGTTAATTTACTTTGTTTTATTTTAGCAGAAATCTGAAAGCAGCAGAAATTCAGAACTTTCGAACACTTTAATGATATAATGTAAAATGTTTGTAGGCAATCTTCACCATCTACTACTGAATATGTAGTAGGGAGCGCACGAATCATGCACGACAGTTGCATATATCAATATCAATTCCTTTGTTTACGAGAGTAGTGACAGTTAAAGCGAGAATGGTAGTTGTGTGAGTGATGTCAGCGAGTGTGTTGTCGAGAAGGGTCTGGCTGCAGACAGGCGCTGTCAGGCAGGGCAGTGTGAGTCCAGTGGGCGGGGTTTGGGCACTGTGGAGCCAGTGGACAGTATTCATAACTGCTGTTGACTCAACATGCCATTTTCTACTGTTTTTTTGTTATTTGCTGTTAATCAAAGATAGGTTTATAAACAATGACTATGTTTTTAGCAAATAATATATAAAAAAGTGAAGTTATTAAAGGCAATAATATATAAAAAAGTGCAGTTATTTGATCTCCACCAGTAGAATGTATATACATTTGGTTTGTGCTTAAGTACAATAGGTGAAAATGAAAATGTATATATATTTATATCCATAAGTTCATCCTCCATCCTGCTTTATATGTTTTGTGTGGATTACTAAATTCACATTCTACGAATCCTCCTCTCAGTAAAGCTGTGTTCATTAGAATAGACAATATCATTACATAATTGGGATCTACAATGGAGGAAGTATTTAGGCTACATCTATTTGTGTTTATTCACCAGTAGACTAGTTTAATATCAAATGCATGCCTCTGTCTGGGATTGTAAAGTTGCATAATATAAACCTATATATGTGATCCCAGTTTGATTGTCTATATTTTATCCTTACATTCCAAAATCAGGGAAAACAGTAAATTATATTTCAGACAGGGGCACTGTGAAGCCAGTGGTTGATATGAAGCTTGTGGGCACTGTGAGGCCTGTGGTCAGTATGAAGCATGTGGGCACTGTAAGGCCACTGGTCAGTATGAAGCATGTGGGCACTGTGAGGCATGTGGTCAGTATGAAGCATGTGGGCACTGAGGCCAGTGTATGGCATCAGATTTATGTCAAAACTCACGAGCGCGAAAAACAGATCTTAATCTTCGCGGACCAATTCAACATTTGAGTATAAACAGGCAGGTGCGAGCGTGAAACAAAACATAGGGAGATGTAAAGAATGGCACCTGCGCATATAAAATTAAGCAGCACGCACACAGAGCAGCCAAAACACGCACACAGAGCAGCCAAAACACGCCCGCGAGTGCCTGATTTACGAGTGCTAAAGAGTATAAGCTCTCGCAGGTAAATTCTGCGCTCGAAGTTCATTTCTACGCGCGCAGAGTTGATTTCTACACGTGTGAAAGAAACTGACTTTTGACATTTGGGGGCGGAAATCAAGGGAGACATTGGCCCTCCTATGATTGGTCACATGCTTTCAACACGGTGACACCTTCATTGGTTAAAATATCAGGTAAAATAACACTTACTGTCCCTTCAATATAGCAGTCCAGACATCTTGATCTCACTATTAATCTACTGTAATATAATTTAATGTACATTCGATACTATAATTATCCACAAAAACTATTGTGTTTATTAACTACCGTATAACCGGTGGCGCCTTATGGCATATCACTTTTTTGTTTTTTTACACAAGATAAGTGGGGTATGAATAAAAATGACAAGTATATAAATTGACAAGTATAATGACAATTGTTGGAAGAGAAATGCTTCTGAAATGTACAGATATCACACAATAAAGTGTTTTTTTTAGCCTGGATGCCACCCCGAACCCCGCCCACAACATTTTTTGGTCGGGAAGTTCGGTCTGGACTCGATCCATTGAGGAGTAATAGACCTCAACAGTCCTGCCCACAGCCGACTCCGGAAGTAAGAATACAATACATTTTCTCCATTGACAATTCGAGTATAAGCCATTAAATCGTAACCGTCGATGGTAGACTCGAAACCAGCTACGACATGACTAAGCGATTGTATATGCTCATATAGACGTCAAAAGTTCATGGGGCACCAACCTCGTTTAGAGATAAATGTATTTTATTCGCGATGTCTTGGATAAGTAATTCATTACCCACAATCCTAAACCAGCAGTGATGCCTCTAATTGAGCGTTTTGGACCTTGAAAAATAGTCTAAAGTAAAAAAAGACAAGCTTTTTTCTTTAATATATATTTTAGAACTTAATTCAATTTTGAATTTTAAAATAAAATAACTGTGTTTGTATTGTATTTAAATGTTGTTGTAACCAAATTTATAAATAGTTTAAAATATTTTTAATTTCAGATAGAAATCTAGAACATAAGCCTAGCCTAGGATATAGCACACACGCAGCTGATGGACTAACTGGAACAACAGTATGAGTGCGTAGAATTCCCGGAGGATCTCTGTCTAAAACTCTGCTCACCCGCTGGAATTAAACCTGTATGAGTCGTGACTCACTCGGATCTTTAACCCGAGTCTTTAAAATAACTCATGAGTCGCGAGTCTTTAGTATCATTAACTCGGATCAGTTGAGTCCTAATACAATTTGATATAAAATGATAGAAGCGCCACACGCAAAACTCTTGTAACATTAGCTACTCCTAATCCTAGCCATCTTAGCTGCCAAAAGCTTTATAACTTACAATTTCATGGGCAAACACAACTCTACAATTCAACTTAAGCGATTGAGTGAGCAGAGCGACAGTCCGAGACAGGTTATGGGAACTTCCCGATCCGCAGACTCAGAGCCGGAAACATTGCAGACTCGCCGACCATGGGACTCATGAGTTGTCGAGGACCGCGGAGGACTCACGAGTCCGCGGAGGACTCACGAGTCGCCGGGGACTCACGAGTCGCCGGGGACTCACGAGTCGCCGGGGACTAATGTTCTTGCGTAAGTCAGTCAATAGCATGAATCAGCCTGCTACGTTTTCATGAGTGGATCTGTATCAGACGAGCGAGTGAAGTCTCTCCTCGAGTCAGGGTAAAGCAATTCCACACCAAAAGCGCTACTATAATGTAAATAGTTATGTCTTCTTCTTAGCATTTATTATTTGCACATTTTGCATGTTTGTTCCATTTTATTGTTGATTTTGTATTTAATATATTGTTTGTTATATTCATTTTTGTTGTAATATTGTTTAATTAATTTGGCTTTTTTTTCATCTATTATTATGACATTGCCTGTACGTGGCTAAATGATGTGTTTCTTTTTTCAAATGTGCCTTTTTAAAATAAATTTTTGTCACTAAACTCTGGAAAAAAGAATCTGCACCGTGTGAATCCACAGAACTTCCTACTACGTTAGTGGTTAGAGAGAATGGGCTAGGACTGAGTTTCATTGGAGATTTGGCAATAATGACTCAAGTGACTCAAGTGACTCAAGTGACTCAAGTGACTCAAGTGACTCAAGTGACTCAAGTGACTCGGATCAGTTTAGTGAGTGACTCAGAATAACCCGAATCCTAAAAATGTATCGAGTTTGCCAGCCCTAGCTGGAATACCGCTCATTCGCCAACACTCCCGCTGGCTGACCGCACGTTAAACGATGAGCAAAAAGCCAACGGACTATGAGCTGTAACCGCCGGTGGTCCGCCAGCTCCATGTTTGCTGGGTAAGGGGGTGCAAAGCTCGTTCTTGTTAGAATGACGGTTCTTGTTGGAAGCGTGATGTGACGCTACCGTCATTTTTCCGTCATGCTTCTAATTCAAGAGAATTAGAATGAAACAGAATGGAATATATAAATGTATAGCCTATATAAAATGTATATTTATCAGATGCCTAATAGTGTAACTGGACAAGGAAGGCTTGCCCGTTACTAGTAATGAATTGTTGTGTAGTGTATTTGTGTGATACGCTACACCCTCCTATAAACCAAACAATGCTTGATATGTTTCAAATAATAACAATTTTACTCTCTTTGGGTCTGCCTAAGTTACAGAAGAAAAATAAATGCTTTTATCATTTAACAATCACAGTCTGAATAGATATATATATATATAGATATCACTGTTAATGTACCCTCCGACACAATTATAATATTAACAATTATTGGTTCTAGACCAACCCTGAATTTTAAAGTAAATTCCAGCTTTTACAGAATGGAGAAAAAGTAACTCTTAAAATCTAATTTGTACAGAACATCAATTAGCAAACCTCATATCTTAAACTGTCCCCTTTTAGATAATAGGAGAAATCTAGCAATTAACTCAAATAAAACAACTCTACGTACAATCTTGATGACAGTGTCCTTCAGATCACAGGTGCTGGTGGATTGGTCACTATGGCAGGGTAAATCTGGCTAACGGCTCTTTAGCTGCAGTCCACTAGTACGGCACACTCGCCCAAACACTGGCAGAGTGAACAGGTTGAACAATTCGTGGAGACGGACTATCCTCTTTTCTCTTGACAGGCGAAGTTCTGTTTCTTCCGGCTGTACCAGTTTTCACCCTCCATACGGACACCCTTCCAGCTCACCCTCTTGACTGGTGACGTAGTTTCACTTGCTCTCTGTTCTTCCTCCTTGACTGGCGAAGAGCTCGAGTAACCACTCATAATGTGTTAGCCTAACCACTTGACGTTATTTTAGCTACAGTAGTTAGCCTTGGCAAAACACCAACTAGCTAGTTCCCAGACAGTAAAAGCACGATTTTCAGACAAGAACAAGTGCCATTAGCTGCGGAATTCCCTATGTGCTTTTGCGGGCACCTAACACAACAACAAACAATTATATCGCTGTTATTCTTCTTTTTTCTGACTTAGATTTAACCAACGCTTTTTCTTTAGCTTATATTTTTCACATTTCCCTTCCTTCTCTCACCCTTTTTAATCCGTCCTTTTTACTCCCTGCCTCCCACGATATTGTTTGCTGACTCCAAAAATGTATGGAGCTTTATGATTTGCTGCTTCAGTGCACCACTAACTCACAGACTATTCTAATAATAAATTGATATGAAGGGTGTGAAAATATCATCCAATATTTCCCAATCGTTACATTCCCCCCTGCCAAACCCTGCCATAAGTGACCTCTCCACAGCAGACTGGAAACAATAACAAAACACATTAGTGCATACACACATCACAAATACACTTTTCACTTATGGAACATATTCATCCCAGTATCTTACAGGAAGTGTACCCCTTGTGCATCTTTGAGGGCATCTAAACGCCTGGGCATCATCACTCTGAACATCTGATTCATCTGCATCGTCAGACAACACTTCATTTACTCTAGGAACAGCTTCTGGTACTATTCCCTCCCCTTGAGCTACCACGCCTAGGCCCTCCCTGGTGGATGTGTCAGGTGCAAAAGTAGTATGAGGAATGTAAACTAGGTTAAGTGGTTCCATGTCCGTGTTCTCATCAGACTCCCTATGCTTATCACTATTTGCAGTGTGTCCCCTAGAGGGCGACTGAAATGTACAGAGTTTTAGCTGATCCCTGTGCACTACTTTTGTGTGGCCACCTGGTTCTGGCCTTATTTTAAACACAGGCATATCTGGCTGGTTCTGTGAGACTACCAGGTATGGCATTGCCTCCCACATGTCTTGAATATTCCTTCTCTCTCTAGGTTTGTGGTTTCTCAGAAGGACCCTATTCCCCCGCCGGATGAGCGCTGCCTGTGACTTGCGGTCATAAATCTTCTTACCCCTTCTGGATGCTTCTCGTGCGGTGGATTTAGCAACTTCAGCAGCCACTTTCAGCCTTTCGTGATGGTCTAGCACCCAGTCATCCAGGTTGTCTACATCACAGTGCTCTAGGTCTCTCAATACAAGAACACCTAAAGGCAGGCGTGCATCTCTTCCAAAAAGGAGGTAAAATGGTGAATAGCCTGTAGAAGAATGGACATGGCTGTTGTATGCCATCACTAGCTCATGTAAGTAATCTTTCCAGTTTATCTTCTTTTCAGGAGGCAAAGACCGTAACATCTCATGCATTGTGCGGTTAAACCTCTCACACTGAGCGTTCCCTTGTGGATGGAAAGGAGTCGTCCGACTCTTTGTGATTCCATATACTCGGCACAGCTCCTTGATTACATTTGCTTCAAAGCACCGCCCCTGGTCAGAGTGCAACCGTGAGGGGCAGCCATAGCACAC
>JACXGM010019861.1:0-18163 GCA_016801145.1 Umbra pygmaea | reverse complement strand
TAAGGTTGCCCATTCTCACCATCTGGGGTCTACTCGTTAGGAAGTCCAGGATCCAGTTGCAGAGGGAGGAGTTAAAACCCAGGATCCTGAGCTTGGAAATGAGCTTAGCAGGAACAATAGTGTTGAATGCTGAGCTGTAGTCCACAAACAGCATCCTCACGTATGTGTTTCCTTTTTCCAAATGTGAGAGGGCGGTGTGCGCCGTCAGTGCGATTGCATCGTCTGTAGATCTGTTGGGGTGGTATGCAAATTGTAGGGGGTCCAAGGTGTCCGGAAGGGCGGCGCAGATATGAGTTTTGACCAGCCGCTCGAAGTACTTCATGATGATTGAGGTTTGTGCTACTGGGCGGTAGTCATTTAGGCAGGTGATGTAAGGTTTTTTTGGAACCGGGATAATGGTGGCCTGCTTGAAGCAGGAGGGGACTGCAGACTGTGTTAGGGAGAGGTTGAATATGGAGGTGAACTAAGGTAGTGGTGGTTGTAGTTTACAGTGACTGAGGTGAATACACATGCTCCGATCTGTGATCTTGACTGCTGTTGGTGTGGTGAGAAGCACTTGAAATGGTCCCTCCCAACTTCATGTACACCCAGTCTCCAGGAGATATGGAGAGGTGGTCCTGTATGGGAGACAGAGAATCAGGTGGCAGTGAGTGTGTCATGGCAACCTGTCTTTCTGTAAATACCTTTTTCATGTATTCAGCTAATGTAGTTTCCTCTTCCCCTTTCTCAGTGTCTGCTGAGAATAGCGGTAGTCTAAAAGCTTGCCCATAAACAATTTCAAACGGTGTTAACCCATTATTAGTAGGTGTTATTCTCATGTAAAGTTTCACCAGATCAAGACATGTAGGCCATGGTTTATTAGTTTCCTCCATGCTTTTTTATTCTGGACTTTACCGTCCCGTTCGTGCGTTCGATCAATCCTGCACTTTGAGGATGATATGCACAGTGTGTTTTTAGATCAATAGCTAGGTGTTCTGCCATCTTCTTTACTACACTATTAACAAAATGTGCTCCATTGTCACTGTATATGCGGCAAGGAATACCATGGTATGGGATTATAGTGTTGCATATGGCTTTTGCTACTGTGATGGTGTTAACATTTTTGCAGGGTACTATTTCAACCCATCTAGAAACACTAGACAGTATTTGTATGGGCCACAACGATTTAACTCTATAAAATCCATATGTATTGTTTCAAACGGATAGGATGGTGATGGAAACCTGCCTCGCTTAGGTCTTAGATTCCCTTGGGGATTGTGTCGGATGTATATGACACATTTTCTACAAAAGGTTTTTGTATAGGAATTAATCTATTAATTACGTCTGTCATCCCTCCTGTTGAGACATGGCCACGCCCATGACTCAGAATTGCAGCTATTTTATATAGACTTTTGGGTAAAACTGGTTTTCCTGATTTTGCATAGAGACCATCTGCGTTTAGTGTTGCTCCCTCTGCTAACCAATGTTTTTGCTCTGAGGTGGGGGCGCATTCCTTCCTGTCTTTTAGTATCTCATGGTTTATGACCTCATGAGTGCTGGCTGTAACATACTGATCTGACAGTCTGTATGTCCTCCTTGCTAGGGTTTTAGCACTTTCATCTGCTAGTCTGTTACCCCGTGCGATTATGTCCTGGCCTTTTTGGTGTGCTGCACATTCACATATAGCTATTTTGGCAGGTAATAATTATCACATCCACTACATGTGGAACTAGCAACGTTGTTGTGTGGAACAATATGACGTCAGCTGAGCATTCTATTGCCATTGCTGTAGCACACACAGCTTGAACGCATGGGGGTAGTGCACGAGCTACTACGTCTATTCTTTTTGAGTAGAACGCTATGGGTTTCAAATGTCCCCGATGTCTTTGTAGCAGTGCTGAAGTCATTAATCCCCCTTTGCAGTCAACCGTCTGAGTGAAATATTTCCTATAGTCTGGCAAAGACAACACTGTAGAGGATTGTAAATCCTGTTATAGATATATAAATGCATTCTCTACTTCTTTGGTCCAAATTATTTTGTCGTTCAGAGCCATTGCCTTGTTGTATATTAAATCTTCCAATGGTTGTACCTTTTGTGAATATGACGGTACCCATGCGCGGCAGTAGTTGCACAGGCCTAAAAATGCCATCATTTGTCTCTTAGTGTTTGGTTTGGGTGCCTGGGCAATAGCCACTTTCCGACTCTTATGCAGGCACTTCCCCTCTTTGCTTAGGGTGTGACCTAAGTATGTAACTTGTTGTAGCACCCACTGTTTCTGTTTTTTTTACTTTATTTCCTTTTTTAAATAGATGTTCGAGCAGTGCCTATGAATCTGTTCTACATGCTTCCTCATTATCTGACGCTATGAGAATGTCATCCACATAGACCAGAATTTGGGCCCCTGCTGGAGCAACAAATGTTGAAAAACAATTGTAACTGCCTGAGTAAATATACTCGGGCTATCGCAAAAACCCTGAGGCAGATGATTGAATGTGAATGACTTTCCCTCGAATGAAAATGCAAACCAGTGTTGTGAATTTGGATGCACTGGTATGGAGAAAAAGGCATTGCTCAGATCAATGACAGTGAAGTATTTACTTCCAGGCTTCAGTGAGTTCAATAGTGTGTGCGGGTCTGGCACACAAGATGCTCTAGATTGAACTGCCTCATTCACTTGATTCACGTGATTATTAACCCTACATCAGTGGGCCCCAACGTTTATAGAGCGTCTGGTAACCCTTCTAGGTCTTTCTCATCCTCTTGGGTGAGTAGAATGTCTGGGGTAAAATATCAGTCTGACATCTAATGTACCAGGGGCATCACTTTTACCACCCAACCTAACCTTTTCCTAAATGTTTCACAGCTATGACTGTACTCCCATTCACCATCATCAATGGGTTTGTAGTCGGAGGCCCTTTGGGTTTGGCTAGTGAGATGTAATCTGTCCAGCTCATCATATACAAGTGTTTTGACTGAGGTGGTAGGTCTACACATGCTACAGCTTTGTTACATCTGTCTGTATATAGATAGGGTATAGTCACACTGTTGTCTCCTAAATTGAGGAATTTTTCTACGTATTTGTCATCGGGGGAATGTAGCAAATTCATGGTTACATGTAACTTATTTGGTGTCATGCATCTTCCATGTCACTTAACGTATCCTCCGCTATCCCCACTAAATTGTGTGCTTTAATTCGTGTTTCGGCGAGCGTGTCAGCTCTAGAGAACACCAGAGTTGGTGTCCTTTTTGTGCCATGAAAATGCCACCAGTGGTCGGATCAACGTGTACTGCTCTCATGCCATTGTCTACTGGTACCACCCCTATGCCCAGTTTCTCCATCAGGTCCCTTCCAAACAAGTTGACGGGGCACTCGGGTGCAATCACTACTGGTGCCTTTATCATAGTGTTCGTTTCTGGGTCTTGAATATATACTGGTTTAGAGGTTTGGTTATGCGTTATACACCCATTGGCTGATTTTATAAATACACATCCATTAGATGCTTGTAGCCCGGTGACTTTGCAATGTAGTACAGTTTTACACGCTCCAGTATCGCATAAGAATGTAACAGACCTCCCGTTTATTACTAGAGTTATGGTTCGTTTTACTTCACATGCTTGAAGTAAGTCAACGGTGTCAATGTTTTTACTGTCTTGTCTGAGATTAGAACAGTCTGACCCTGTTCCCTCCTCTGTGTCCTTATCTAGTCATTTCTGGTCTGTTTCATGGTTATCCTTATCACCCTTATTGTCTCTATCTCTCTTTGGGCATTGACAATTTCATGCAATGTGGCCGTTTCTCCCACAACTGAAACAACACCCATCATTTTTATAATATTGCTTGTTCCCTTTATTTTTTCCTTTCCTCTTGTCCTTTCCTTGATAAAAGACCTCGCTCCCCCCAACTTCCTCATCCACCCAAAAGGTGTCTGAGGAAAATACTTTCTTTCTCTTAACATGATCTCACTCACTAATTCCCTCACTTGCCTTTTATCGTTTATTTAGACCCTCTTTTCGCTTGATTGCTTGTTCTAACCATACCTTTGCTAAAGTCAACTCTGCTTTTTTGTCTTGTTTTCTTTTACCTTTAGCTTGACTAAGTTCTATTTCCAATATGGTTAGCACCTGCTGTAATTGACTGTGATTGTTTAGGCTACCTATGAACCCATACTTTCTAGTCCATGGTGGTAAATGTTTGGTACTCCCTGGGTGGAAATGTTCTATGAACTTTACATCTCCTTTACGGTCCTTACCAGAGACTTTACTTTGGCCACTTCCTATTATGACAACTTTAGGACGACGCCACTGGAATATCTCTTGAACCACACTCAACTCCTAGACAACAAGCTTCTAGACTCCACTCTAATAACGGGAGTCCGGTTGTGTACTTATCATGTCTAATCCTCCTGTCGCAAAATGACTCCCAGACTAGATTTGGGTCCCAAGGGGATACACTGCAAACTCTCACCCAGTCACTCATTTACACACATACTTGATCTATGTAGTCTAGAATTTGTCTTTGTAAAGACTAGGTTAACCTTCTGTATTCCTACTTGGCCATCAATTTGTCTTGTTAAAGACTAGGTCAACCTTCTGTCGTACTTTGGACACATCTTGACCTACTTTAGTTAGTAACCTAACTTCTAGTACTCTGCATTTCCAGAAACAATAATAAGGGACAGAAGTAAATCAGAAATAATAACATTGATACAAAGGGTTATTATTAAGCTTTGTACAAAGGGAAAGAGAGCTGTTGGCTAAAGCTTGTCAGCCTTCTTTCATTGACTTCTACTCTAGTGTACAGTTTTATTAAAATAGTACAATGGGTGTGGTCATAATGTATAGAAAATTTATTGGTGCTGTGTGGTAGTCTTCCCAGCAACAGTGAGGGCATGCTACTTGTGTGAGCGTGTGTGTGTGTGTGTGTGTGTGTGTGTGTGTGTGTGTGTGTGTGTGTGAGCAAGCAGCTGAAAGGTGTGTGTCTTCTCCAGATAAGAGAAGGATGCTGTGTGAGAGTAAATGAAAACCTATTCGGTTATACAAGGTTTTCACATGGTAATAAACAATATTTACAATGTTAATAGAAATATTACTAATATTCCTATCAGTTTGTGTGTTTTTGAGGGCTTGTGTCTCCTGTCTGAGGGCAAAGGTTGTTTTTTTCACCAAGATTGAATGTTAAGGGGAGAGCTTAATTTTTACCTGAAAATAGGAGGTTTGAGGAATTGTGTGAGAAGTTATGGATTTGTGTTTAGAGTTGAGAAGAGGAGGCATAATTTCAAGAAATGTGTTTAAGCAATCAAGAAACTGTTATTACAGTTTTTCCCGATTGCTAAAACACTAAAAGTGAATGCTCATAACTAAGCGTCGAAACCATAACCTTTGCTTGCATTTGGTACACTCAGGCACCAAATGAATAAACACAATGTCAGCATGACACCGTAAACAATTCTGTAACACACGGTGCAAAACACTACACACATCGTGCATGTGTCACACACTTTGGCCAATGATGAAACACTCTGCAGTCAGCACGTCCATTCAATAGATAAAACACACATGACATTAGCAACACTCCTGCACACATCGTAAAACACTTAACCTGTAACTGAACACCAATCAGTCACTATATTCAGGTATGAGCACCTGTCGTGAGAGACAATCGTGAATATGGAAGCTGAAGGACCAAGGGGAAGGAGAAGATGAGGAAGAGACGGGAAGAGGGAGAGGAGAACGAGGAAGAGACGGGGAGGGAAGAGGGAGAGGAGATAGAGGAAGAGACTCTGGTAAAAACCAGACATCGGGACTGAAACATCATCGGCCAAAGGGCGATCGAGAATGTCGCCGGGCAGTGCGAGGGCAACATCACCATGTGTGCAGCCATTAGTGGTCAGGGGGTCCTCCATCACCATGCCACCCTGGGTACCTACAACTCTGCACACATACTGACATTTCTGCATGCACTACATGCCGCGGTCACATATAACCAACCAGGCCAGCCCATGTTCGTTGTCATTTGGGATAATGTCAGTTTCCACCAGGCTATTCTGGTCCGGGACTAATTCGCCAACCACGACCATTTCATGGTGCTGTACCTGTCCCCTTATTCCCCGTTCCTCAACGTGATAGAGAAATAATTTTCGGCATGGTGGTGGAAGCCTACCACATGCACGCGTGCCGCTCCTGCGAGCAATGGAAGAGGCATGCAGAGACATCGAGGTGGGCTCAATACATGGGTGGATACGCCACAGCGGCAATATTTTCCAGTTGCCTGGCAAGGGAGAACATCGCCTCTGATGTGGACGAGGTGACGTGTCCCGACCCCAATCGACGGAGTGATCCCTGACTTGTAATGGGAGTTGTTTTACTACCTGTACAATGTTTCACTGAGGCTTGGTTGCGGGAATGAAAATGGTTTAAAAACTACAAATGACAGAGGTGTCTTGAGTAAAGTTGACCAGTGTGTTGTGTCTGTTTGACTATCTATTGTTCATGTGCATGTGTGTTAACTATCGATCTGAAGAGGGCCTTTTGAAGTCAGAGTGTCAAGTTTTGATTGCAGAATGGCAGTTTTGACATGGTAGTTCAATGTTAATCTTCAAGTGTTGTGTAAAGAATATGTGTGTGTTGAGTTTTGACACAATGAGCCAAATTATGCATTTTGTGTGTTAGCAATTAGAAAAAACTGTAATATCAGTGCATTCCATGAGGTTTTGCGTTATATTGTGTACTGTCCCTTTAAGGGTCCTGACACCTCACTCTGCTTAGCCAGGTTAGCTGAAGCTTAGGCTAGGCTAATACTTCGAGTTTTAATTATGTATTGCTTTCAGCTGTGTGCAGTTAGACAAGAAGGTAGTGCTATATAAGCTATGGCCAACCAGGGAGAGGTGTCGGTCATTGTAAATTGTTCGCTGTTTTGAGAAAGCTGTCCGGGAGCTACAATATGTAAGTTGCGGAATGTGTGTTTTTAAAGTTTGGAAGTTTATGCGTATGCTCTGTACCTGTATGTTAGCTGTCAGTGTCCGTGCCACTGTGAGAGCACAGTAAGCTATATATGTATATCAGTTGTGCACTTGCATTAACAGTTCACCTGCAACTGCATATATCTGTATGTTCTCGGATCCTTATTAAAAAACAAGCAACAACCATTTACTGCCTTCGGTCTTGCTCTTGTCTACACCACACACCATAAAACCATGACAAATTTACAGTCAGTTTTTGTTTTCAATATAAAACATTTGAATATGCAATACTAGTTATAAATTCAAGGTACTGTACTCAATATGTACTGTTCTTACTATTTGCTCAAGCTTTAGGGTAATGGGCAATAGCAGACAATGAAATTAACGTTTTTTTTAACTCTCCTATAGGTTACAAGACTGAAAAAATGGAACAATATGAAGACTTCTTTGCATTATTTGATGATAATGACACAGATTACGACATTGATCCCAGCTATGTTGTGAATGGCATTGTTACTCTTTGTGCCAAAACTGATGTGAACAACTTTGGAGCCAAGTTCATCCCAACCTTTTACACCATCAATTTCCTGCTGAGTATGATTGGAAATGGGATGGTCCTGTGCATTATCTACAAATATGAGAAGCTCACCACCGTCACCAACATCTTCCTGCTCAACTTGGTCATCTCTGACTTGCTCTTTGCCTCCAGTCTGCCCTTCTGGGCCACCTACCACTCCTCTGAGTGGATCTTTGGCCGGGTCATGTGCAAGCTGGTGGGCAGCGTCTACTTAATAGGATTCTACAGTTCCATCCTCTTCCTCACTTTGATGACCTTTGACCGGTACTTGGCCGTGGTACATGCCATCAACGCCGCCAAGACGAGGAGGAAGATGTACGCCTGTGTCTCCTCTGCAGTTGTCTGGGGTGTCAGTCTACTGGCTAGCGTCAAGGACTTTGTTCTGTACGATGTCTGGGAGGATACCAAGGCCGGATTACTTTGTGAGGAGACAGGCTTGTCCAAGGACATCAAGAAGAAATGGCAGCTTGTGGGATATTATCAGCAGTTAGTGATCTTCTTCTTGCTTCCCTTGGTGATGGTTCTGTATTGTTACATAAGAATCACAGTCCGAATCCTGTCAACCCGGATGAGAGGGAAGTGCAGGGCAGTCAAGCTGATTTTCATGATTATCTTCACATTTTTTATCTGTTGGGCTCCGTATAATGTTGTGATTCTGCTTAAGGCAATCCAGATCTCCACCAGTGACGGTTCTGAACCGTGCTCTGACGTTCTTGATTATGCGCTCTATGTCACTAGGAATATAGCATACCTCTACTGCTGTGTGAGCCCTGTCTTCTACACGTTTGTTGGGAAAAAGTTTCAGAATCACTTTAGGAAACTACTCGCAAAGCGAATCCCATGCCTGAAGAGACATATCCTGACTAGTCAAAGTAGCCAAAGTAAAACAACTTCTCAGAAAAGCCCAGTTACCCTTTATGACTACTAGCGAGAAGATGGTCTTTAAACCAGAGGTCATGTAAGTAATTTTGAAGCACAACATGATTAATTAATACTGTAAATATTACCCTTGAATTTTAGCTTTGATTTGATGCTTTGAACATAATGTTATGTTCACATTCTCAAGACATTTCAGAGCAATACAAATTGTAAATTATTACAAATCTGTATGTAATTTTGCTTTGATGATTATGATGTACTTTTTTGTTAAATTGGTAAAAAGTTTGAAAACTGCAACTTTTTTGAAAATAAAAGTACAAAAACTGTTTTAGGACTAGTACTGTAAACATTAGGAACTAGCATGTTGTATCCAGGGGTTGAAAAGATCATCTTAATTACAGTTTTTTCCGATTTCTAAAACACTAAAAGTGAATGCTCATAACAAAGCGTTGAAACCGTAACGTTTGCATGCATTTGGTACACTCAGGCACCAAATGAATAAACACAATGTTGGCATGGCACCGTAAACAATTCTGTAACACACGGTGCAAAACACTACACACATCGTGCAGGTGTTACACACTTTGGCCAATGATGAAACACTCTGCAGTCAGCACGTCCATTCAATAGTTAAAACACACATGACATAAGCAACACTCCCGCACACATCGTAAAACACTTAACCTGTAACTGAACACCAATCAGTCACTATATATAATTCAGGTATGAGCACCTGTCGTGAGACAATCGTGAATATGGAGGCTGAATGACCAAGGGGAAGGAGAAGATGAGGAAGAAACGGGAAGAGGGAGAGGAGAACGAGGAAGAGATGGGTAGGGAAGAGGGAGAGGAGATAGAGGAAGAGACTGGTAAAAACCAGACATCGGGACTGAAACATCATCAGCCAAAGGGCCATCAAGAATGTCGCCGGGCAGTGCGGGGGCAACATCACCATGTGTGCAGCCATTAGTGGTCAGGGGGTCCTCCATCACCATGCCACCCTGGGTCCCTACAACTCTGCACACATACTGACATTTCGGCATGCACTACATGCCGCAGTCACATAGCACCAACCAGGGCAGCCCATGTTCGTTGTCCTCTGGGATAATGTCAGTTTCCACCGGGCTGCTCTGCTCCGGGACTAATTCGACTTATTTCCCGGTCCTCAACCTGATAGCGGAATTATTTTCGGCATGGCGGTGGAAGGTCTATGACTGCCTACACATGCACGAGTGCCGCTCCTGCGAGCAATGGAGGAGGCAAGCGGAGACATCGAGGTGGGCTCGATCCACAGGGGATACGCCACGCCCGGCGATATTTTCCCGTTGCCTGGCAAGGGAGAACATTGCCTGTGATGTGGACGAGGTGACGTGGCCCGACCCCAATTGACGGAGTGATCCCTGACTTGTAATGGGAGTTGTTTAACTACCTGTACAATGTATCACTAAGGCTTGGTTTTGGGAAAAAAAACGGTTTAAAAACTACAAATGACAGAAGTGTCTTGAGTAAAGTTGACCAGTGTGTTGTGTCTGTTTGACTGTTTATTGTTCATGTGCATGTGTGTGAACTATCGATCTGAAGCAGGCCTTTTGAAATCAATGTTAATCTTCAAGTGTTGTGTAATGGATTCTTGTGTGTTGAGTTTTGACACAATGAGCCAAATTATGCATTTTGTGTGTTAGCAATTGGAAAAAAACTGTAATACAAAATAAAGACAATATTTGCATAGCAATATTTACATTTCACAATATCTAACTTTAGCAGGCAATGCATATTTTAAACACAATAATACGTATTTTCTGAAATTGGCTATATTTCCCCTGCATTTTTCATGTGTTCAATAAAAACTTAGGCCTATATGAAATAAACAGCCATGCGAAATTTGCTCCAACCATAAGAATGGAAAGTTACTGTACATAGTGAATCTTTAAAAGAACTTTAAAATCATTACATTCTATAAAAATGCAAATGTTATCCAGACGCTTGGCATATTTTTGTTGAATCTTTGCTATGGACTAATACAATAATATCATTACATACTTTTTAGGCCTATTCCAATTCTTTGATTTGGTATTTTTATGAGGGTAGAAAAAAAATGTCTTCAATTTGTAAGTTATGGTGTAAATATACTTTACTTTCCATTTTTTGTTATTATCTTTGTATGTCTGCAAAAAATTGTTGATAAAAAAGAAAATGATGTTATGTATGTGTACATTTACATTATTTAACAGACCTGCATCCAGAGCAACTTTCAGTAATGAGTGCATACAGTACATTTTTATACTCTGTCATATTAGTCCCATCTAAATATGAAATCCTCAACCCTGATGTTAATTCTGTCATCCAGTTGGCATTACTAGAGCATTCTGTTAGTCATGATATTTTACCTAATAGTCCAATTGAATATGATTTTTGGTCAAATGTTAATGAATTTGCATGAACTGTGTCTGAAAAGCTAGCCCTAATAATTGTACTTAAATAAATTTCAGTGAATTTACCTGATGCATTCATTTAACTATGAGAGGTGAGAAACCCATACAGAAATCTAATAATATCGCCATATACAGTTGTGCTCATAAGTTTGCATACCCTGGCAGACATTGTGAAATTTCTGCAGTGATTTTGTCAATATAATTGTGCATGCAAAAACTCTGACACTTATGTAAGGATAGTGATCATATGCAGCCATGAATTATCACAAAGTTGTTTGACTCCTTTGTAAACCATACTGACAACAGAAATCAACCAAATGGCCTTGATCAAACATTTACATACCCTTGAATGTTTGGCCTTGTTACAGACACACAAGGCGACACACACAGGTTAAAATGGAACTGCATAAAGTAGGAAAAGGATACAAAAAGATATCAATAGCCTTGCAAATGCCAGTCAGTACTGTTCAATCACTATTTAAGAAGTGGAAGATTTGGGGATCTCTCGATACCAAGCCAAGGTCAGGTAGACCAAGAAAGGTTTTAGCCAAACAAAGAAAAACCCACAGGTTTGGTTGTTCTAAGGAGCACAATACAACAATACAAAAATGAGTTGCATGGTCAAGTTGCCAGAAAGAAGCATTTACTCCACCAGTGCCACAAAACAGCTTGGTTACAATATGCCTAACAAGACCTTGACACGCCTCACAGCTTCTGGCACACTGTCATTTGGAGTGACATGACTAAAATAGAGCTTTATGGCCACAACCATAACCACTATGTTTGGAGATGGGTCAACAAGGCTTATAATGAAAAGAATACCATCCCCGCTGTGAAGCATGGTGGTGGCTCACTGATGAATTGGGGGTAGGTAAAAGTACGGTGAACCTTGTCAATATTGATGGCAAAATGAATGCAGTTGTCGGACAATACTGGCAGACAATTTATATTCTTATGCACGAAAACTGCTCATGTGACATTTTTGGACAATCCTGTACGACACTGACCCTAGTCGCAAGGCCAAATTGACCCTCCAGTGGTTACAGCAGAAAGAGGTGAAGGTTCTATGGTGGCCTTTACAGTCTCCAGACCTTAATATCAATCGAGCCACTGTGGGGAGATCTCAAACACGTGGTTCATGCAAGACGAACAAAGATAACCATATATATGAAAAAATGTTACAAATATTTTAAGATATATGACCATATATTTAAATGTGACATACATTTAAAAAAGGTATTACCACATATTTCATTGACATGCATGTCATACCCCTATCATCACATATAATGTACACTGTATAACATCAATATCCCACACATAAGCATTCTTTCTTGTTTGAATTTGTAGACGATAGGCTAATTGTTAACTGAAATAAAGCAAGAAAAAACATAGTAGGATTTTTATATTACTTAATGAAATACTCTCATTTAAACATCAACAGACATTATACAATCACTTATACAAACTGTAAATCAGGTAAAAGATATGGATGTAAAATTGGGAAATATATTTCACATATATAAAAACTACAAATATTTGTATATTTTGACATATATGTTGTCACGGCTCCCTTAGGGATCCTGACATGTGTGTTTTGTGTTCTCCCCTCTGTGTATTTCCCATATGATTTCTACCCTGTGTGTATTGTTTAATTTTCAGTTCTCGCTCTGTTAAGTCACATGATTCAGTCACGTTTCCATTCATCCTATAGCCTTTCTTAATTATCATGAGAGCTGCATTTACTCACTCATTATTACGTGGATTTAAACCCTTGTGTTCAGGGCTGGCTCTGGCAAATTTGGCGCCCTAGGCAAGATTTCAGAATGGCTACTAGCTTCAGTAACTGTTAACTCAGTCCCAAATACCATCGGTCATCAGGTACAGAGAGGAGCGTGGATCATGAGAGAGGGAGAGAGTTAGATATCCTGATTTGAGTTTGCAGATTAGCCTTCAGTTAACACATTGCTCATCTCATGCTTACAGTCCAGGGCTGTAGAGTAGAGTGTGCAATTTTACTTTTTCGGGGCGCCAGAAACAATCCACACAGCAGGCATAGAGTTTTTAGTTTTTGGCTGCGCGCAAATATGCGCCCGAGTCAGTGGTGCCCTTGGTGAGCGCCTCTTGTCCGCCTGTGCAGAGGCTGCTTGTGTTAGTGTTTGTAGTTGTCTGGTATTGTCATCCATATAGTATGTCTGTGTGCCAGTGCCTTGTATGTTTGTAGCAAAGGAACTTTTCTCTGTGTCAACGGCCCTTTACCCAGGCCGATGGATGAGGGCCGATCAAGAGTTTTGATTATTTCTAAATTGATAACTCAGTGAGCCGCTCGCTCGCTCTCTCCCGTTTACTGCGAGTGTTGCGAGAGAGATGTGTGATTCCAGCTTGGCTTAACACAACGTTATTAAAAGTGGTATGCATTTCAATTTTGCCCCCCCCCCTCCCGTTCTTATATCGCGAATATAAGACGACCCCCAAAGGGAGACGGTGATGTCTTCACACAAGTGGAGAGGAGCCTTGGAGAGAGAAGTCTTTCAGCTCTTAGAGTTAGACGCTGTTGCGAGGTTTCCAATCGGGAATGAGAAACACAGGCATATATTCTCTCTAATACTTCATTCCAATGAAGACAGGGGAGTGAGACCAATTCTAGACCAGAGGGTTCTGACCAGGTTTATAGCCAAGATACCTTTTCAGATGCTCACATTCCAGCACCTGATGCACTGGGCACTGCTCTGATTTGGAGAAAAGCACACCGTGGCTTGCGCAAATGGTTGCACTTGCGCCTCCAGCTGGATAGGGTTGCCATGACAGCACGTCTCACCCCAGAGAGGAGAGAGACACGGCTGCGCAAACTCGGCCATTGTCAGCCTTTACACACAATGCCAACAAGCCGCGTTATGTCTCTGTTAGGCCTGATGTCCGCGGCGCATGTGATGGTACCGTTAGGACCGCTTCACGCAGAGATGGTTTGTAGGGCTCAAATTAGACTGATTCTGACTGTCTCATGAGTGACGTCAGAGCCAGACAGGCAAAGAGAAGTCGGGCAGTTTCTCCTTCTCCGCTGCCAGATTGAGAGAGGAGAGGAGACAGGTGTGTGATTTTCCACCCCATTTCTCTGCTTCCCTTAGTTCCTTATCTAAATTAGGGTCTCCCCTATCACCCTTTTGAGGGCGACCCCCCGTCCTAATTCCCCCTGGAGAAGTGGGGAAATTAAGAGCAGTGAGGGCTGAGGGATTTTTGTATTTTTTTTTCTCAATTTGATGGCTCTTATGGGTCTGGCTCCTGAACGGATGAGGTTGACGCGTATGCAGGTGGAAACTGTTTAAGCGTTGGTGTTCAACGTAAGACCTTGAACCTCAGTGTTGTGAGGTGAACTCGATTTTAGAATTCCTACAACAGCTGTGGGTAGAAGGAACCACTGGATCAGCTGCCCTTGAGCATGCTATCCATAAAGACAGCACTACTTCTCGCTCTGGCCTCCGCCAAGAGAGTGAGGGATTTGTGTGCACTGTCTGTACACTCTGACAGCTGTATCATTAATGGTGATGACAGCTGAGCAGTGTTAAGACCTAATCAGGTTTTTCATCCCAAGATTATTGAAACCTCCTATAGGTCACGGGTCTTGGAGTTGAGAGCTTTCTCTACCCCTCCCTTTGGGAGTGAGAGTGAGAGGAGGTTACACAGTCGGTTCCCTGTCAGGACCTTGGCCCTGTATGTGTCCAGAACAGCACAGATCAGATCAGGACCTCAATTAGATGTTTGGCACACTGGCTGTGTGAGGCCATCAAGATTGTGTTGGTAACAGAGCACATTCCACACAAGGTGTGACTGCAACTGCTCCTTACAGAGGTGGGGCAGGAGTGTAAGAGATTGGTGAGGCTGCGTTGTAGGGTCGCCGTCACCTTTCATCTATTTTTATTTGATGGATGTCTCTTCGAGTGGTTTAGGCCACTCTGTTTTCTACTCAGGACCTCCTGGGTCGGACAATCAATGAAGAGGAAATTTATTGAAATTCTCTCACTGATAGGGTTGATACTTTGTTTCTCAGATATTCACCCAATGCGTTAGCTAAACTCTAACTCTGTGAGGCTGGAAGGGGGTTTTATGTTTCTCAGCGCTCTCTCCTTTAGTGCTGATGGACCAGAACTGTCTGGGGTGTGTTCATTAGGTGACACGTTTTCCCCAATAGTATTTTCATTGAATTCTCTTACTGAGAGGGTTGATACTCTGTTTTTTTACAGTTTATCACCCAATGCATTGGCCCTGAGCTCTCTGATTGAGACTGGAGAGTGCTTTTCAGCATTCTCTCCACTAGAGAGTGCTAGTGGATCAGGACTGTTGTTGGGGTGCGTTCACTGGCCCTCATTTATCAAACGTGCGTAGAAACCAGTGTAGATCTGAGCACAGAGATCATCTTACGACGAGACTCACGTGTGATTTTTCAAAACTTTCGTATCACTCCAATTCCAGCGTACGAATGAGCGCTGTTGATAAATCAGACGGTTGAAAACAATCGTAATTAAAATATCACGCCCACAAATATTCATGAATTAGAGGCCTTGCCCTTAGAATTTACGACATGGATAAGCAAAATCCGGCAAAGAAAAGGACTTTCTCTGAGATAAAAAAAAGACTGGCAGGTCTCAGGTGCAGGCCAACCGCTTGGTTTTATTTCGAAGCTTAAAATCAGGCGTCGATTGTTCAAGTAAAATGCGGTGTTGACTGAGGTTACAGCTATAGTCATTGAAAGCGATTAACGAGAACCTGAAGTGTATTTCAAATAAATGAATTATTTTCACTAAACATTCCATGTTGTATTTTTTAAGTAGGTTTCTTACCCAATAGAGCACTTACTATATTAGAAGCTCAGAGTAAGATCCTGTCTCCTTCATAGAACCCCTAATGGTGGCTGATGTGGCCTCTGATCTTCATTGAATGGCACCGTTCTCCAGCGCAATATCGTGGAGAACCCTTCATGCCATAATTATGTTACAGGCCTGCTCATGTGTGTATAGCAGTCCCCACCCCACCCCGCTAACCCAAGAAAGAGCCATCTGCCCTTGAGCAAACCTATACATCACTTTGTGGTTCTGTTGAACCTGCATTCCTGCTAGTTTCGGGATTTGCAAGGGCTGTTAGGTACTCAGTCAGGGCATAACCATTTTCACCAAGAGGAATCACATCCAACCGTTTCACCAAAGAACTATGTAGAACTATTATAATAAATGTGCGAGGGCGTAACTCACTGAGGACATGTCTCCAGCGGCAGTGCGCCCTGTTGCCTAGTTCAAATGCAGCAGTTTAGAAAAATAAAGACGCGTGTCCCACCCGGCCACCGGGCATATTCAGAACAAACATCCTGGCATCACATAAGATCTGAACGTTGATTGAATTAAAGTTTTTGACATTGATAAATGCGTAATCATTCATGGATGGTGGCTACAGACGCAGTACAATCAATCGCCCAATTCGACCCAATTGGAAACCCGGCAATCTCATAAAGTTGTCTTTTAATCATAGTTTGAATATATCAGAAAGGGACTTCAAAGCCACCAAAACTGCTGCCATACTTCGACTATTGTTGGCTGTCATATATATACCAGACCTGTCCCTGATCTCCCGCTGAAAGGTCCCAATGTAGAGAGCGCAAATTAAGGTCCTCCAGATCTGCCATCGCTTTGACTACAGGACTGCCAAAGCGCTTGTTTAAATTATATATATATTATTTGATTGAAATTATTGTTTGCCTAATTTCTGCCCTCATGTTATAGGCCACCGCGAAGTCGAAAGGGAAAAAATAAACCACTTAATAGCAATGTGCTACTGGATATAATTAATTTGTAATTCTGACGTAATTTGCAATATGAGGTAGTTGCAATGCATACACATACTCATCAAGGATTGCTGGTTCAATAATTCACTGACCCGGGTGTTTATACCAGGAACACCGCTAGTCACACTAGATAATTTGCGTACACGAAGTCAGACCAGACGTAAGATTTTATCGCAGCCTACGATCACGTTCAAATTGATAAATCCCTTGCCTTGCATAGGAATCGGCGTATGCCCGTCGTACGCCTGTTTTAGGTCGTACGCACGTTTCATAAATGAGGGCCACTGTGTGAAACGTTACCCCCAGGCAGTGCTGTTTTTACAGAGCACCAGCCTGTACTGCTCTGAATTTTTTCTAAGCTTTGCTGTTTTCCAAGGTGTTAGAGTAATCAGTGGTACATTGACTGCACATAGCTTTACCTAAATCAATAGGAGCACAGCTCCCCTATGGGGAGAAACCCAAAGATATACAACGTTAGTTACCGGAGTTCTGTAACTCCAGTTCTATGAGTGGAGTGTAGCCCCATAGGGATTTTGCCCTGTATTACTTGTTCTCCTTGGAGGTCGGCTTCGGACCTTTTTTTGGGAGACGAGTGGCGGGCACAGCCCCCCTATATACAGTAGAGTGTCATTAAATGACTTTTTTTGTTATTGTACCAATATTATTAAAGTTTAAATGATCAGGTTGAGCCAAATGTTTAATGTTCAAACTTTATTGGCTTCATCGGGCCAATGGTCTAATTTTAGAACGTTATGACATGTTAGTTTGTATCTCAAACTGGTTCCTTGAACATAACAATGAGTTCAGTGTACTGAAACGGCCCCTACAATCAACAGATCTCAATCCAATCGAGCACCTTTGAGATGTGGGGGAACAGGAGATTCGCATCATGGATGTGCAGCCCTCAAATCTGAGGAATGTTTCCGCACTGAAAGGCAGTACGACACATATGGTGTCACTGGAGTGGAATCAATATAATAAAAACTGTGGGTGCTGTTAATGTGTCAAAACAAAGAATTAAGGAGAATAATAAAAAAATTAAGAACGTGATGCGTGTCACTCATGACGCAATCACATAATGACAATACATGATAACGTAAAATGTAGTGGTCACTGTTCCTCATTTCAGCTTCATGAGAATCATATGGTATCAGTCTCCTAAAAAGAACACCCTCATGTGTGGTTATACAATACCACTAGTGGCCCACATTGCATTATTGCAATACGCAATTAACTACAAACATTAGTCCACAGAATGACACTATTCTATGCAGAAATGGACTGACCTGGGGGGTATTGCACAAAATTAGAATAAAGAAATCCAGGATAACTGAAAAAGCGCAGCTTGACTTAGTGTGATCTGCTCATCGCGGCTTAATCGGTTGCACGTTTGCTTAGCCAGGATGAAAAGGTAAAGCTATGTCAAGCCAGATGTAGATATTCTGGATAAGTGCACGTTCACGGCTTTCTTAAATAGACCACGGTATCGATCACAGATTTACTGAT
>JACXGM010019860.1:0-18163 GCA_016801145.1 Umbra pygmaea | reverse complement strand
TGTCAGTAACTGTCCTGTTCTATTAGTCTGAATGGCATCTCCATGTATTAGACCTGTGATGGAATTACAGTCTAACCTACAATAGTTCATATAGTTATAAGCTGTCTAATATATAACAGAGTTATAAGTTATAAGTCCTAAGCCATAAGCTAAAGCTTATTCTGATGTTATAGTATACGGCTGTAAGGGCTCTCTCTGTATTACGTCATTGTTGGCCTTGCTTCCTTCGTCTCCTCTCCTAAAGGAAAGTCTTATCTTGACCCTGAACATTCTCCCTGTCTGTCTATATGTCCTAGAATGTTCCTAAAGGCCTCAACTAATAGCCATATAACTCTCTCATCTAGTAATACCATTCTAACCTGTTCAAACTGTATTTAAACATGATTATATAGAATATAATTACCAACACCGGGCACATCCTATCACACTAAGTGTGGTGGAGAGGGACTGGCCAGTGGAAGCGCAGATTCCACATTCTACTACAAAATTCAACTAGGCTACAGCAAGCAGTGTTTCTTATTCTCTCCAGTTCGGTTATCTTCTGGAATCCATGGTGGCTATGATTACATCATTAACTCTAGGCTATATATAGGTAGGTCAGTTAACAGCACACTCGTTTGAAATATTTTTTATTGAGAAATAGTGGAAAACGTGTTGGAAACCTTTTTTGATCTTCAATTTACAATGTGTATATCATAATGGATTCTCTTGAAAATTCTTTATTGTCAAATGTTTGTTGAATGTCAACTCCTCTTATGAATGTCACCATTGAATGTGAATTTATCTGAGAATATTCTTAAACAAGTACATCTATTCAGTGATTGGATCTTGCCTATGTCGTCATCCAAAATCCCGTTTGTGGCACAGCAAAGTGTCGTGAATCAGCTCTTAAGACTGACACTTAAGATTTAGTCCTACACTTCACTAAAAGTAGGACTGAGATGTTTGATAACTAACTTTTAATCGCAGCTTTGAGCCAAGAATTTTCTTACTCTTAAGTCAAGTCTTAGCAGTGTTCTTAAGAGTAATTCTAAGAAGCTTGATAAATACGGTCCCTGGTGTTAATTAGGATTTCAGTTGGCTTTATAAGCTCTTTTTTTTTTATCCCAAAGTTTCCCAGCAGCAATATTACTGGCCCTTCCTTATTTCCTGCTTAGCTCTTCTGCCACACACTGGCCCCACAAAGTCTAAAACCTAAGACTGGGCTAGGATAAAACTCCTCCTTTCCCTAACTCCAACACCTTCAACCTCTTGATCTTTACCCTATGCTGACCACAGATTAACTGACATCTGGCCATTATTTCTACTCGTTCCAGGGCGTTCCTCCTGCCGTATTCTACAGCTACACCAGTGTTCTGTCCGGGGCATTCCTATGAAGTCTCTAGTCATCTCAATGAATTTGTCCTCTTCTGTAGAGGATTGTTGCTTATGAGCAGTAGACAGTGTTACTTTATAAAAATTAGTGCTTTTTACACTTTGTAATGTCACATTTTTCAATATTTGTATTTTTCTTGTTTTTGTAATATTGATTATTGTCTCATCCAGTTGTTTTGAGGAAACCCTGCCTCCCTTGCCAGCCTACATTCGCATAATAACTTTGATTATTTATTGACACAACACTCAAAATAATAATGGAATTAATAGAAATGGGCACAAAATGACAGAATTCCCTCACGTTTGTCTCGCCCCACTTGTCATGTCTCTATTCCCCACCAGTGGGGCGCGCACCACAGTTTGACTAACGCCGAGTTATGTTATTTCCTGGTTTGTAACAAGCAGTGCAGTTTTTCACAAATCTTTCAAAACTTCCAAGTATCTTAGACTGCACCAAACGTCTGTTTTCAAGTGTTGTCTTCTTGTGCTTTGAGTGTAGGCTAATTGTCAGCCTAATGGCCCCTCCTCCAACCCCCTTATCCCCTCTGTCTGTGGTATTGTATGAACTGATTATATATAGGCTAATGTGAAACTGAGCAATAGAAACCCCCACACAAGGACTTTGTGTAAGCTCTTTGCCAACGTGTTGAAACATCATCAATGCTGTGAAACAGGCAACAGAGAGCAAACCTTTAGTTAATAATTTGATCATATTTTTTCGTAAATATGATTATAAATATTATTGAATTACTTATTTTGTTACATTACAAATTAATTTGAGTAATATAGGCAAAAAAAATGTATTGGGCTTTTTATCAGCAGCTCATTTCATTTCTGTGACTTTGGACCAGTATTCAGGCTGGATGTCTGCCTAGGTAGGTAAAAGTTCAACAATTCAGTGGCATGTTGAGATCCATTGATGAATGAAGATGATCGTTCATGCTTGCGCAATTGAAACACAGCCCCTCCCCCACCAACTCACACACCCTCTTACTAAATGTCAGAAAAACGCAGGTAGGCCTATATTCATTGCCCCTCCTCCACCCCCTCACCTCTCTGTCCGCGGTGTTGTTCAGGTTCAAGCAAGCTTCGTTTTGCATAACCGCACGCTGTAAATGCATGTTACCAGACAATGAACGTCTTATAGCTATAGTTTTCATTGTCATAACTTCCATGGGCATCAGTTTGGATTGAAATATTATGGGGACACAGACGCTTTCGGAAGAGGCTGCACAGTTTAGACCAGCGGGATGATGTTGCTAAAAAACCTCAATATATAACTACTATCAGACCGGACCTCGCGGCCGCGAAACAGGGCCTGTTTTTACGGGGGTGATTGACGGGCATCCAATAGCTTTTTTTATAAATCCCTTTGCACTTCCATTTATGTCATGCGTTATGCAAACTGAGCACAAACAAAACCCCCACACAAGGAATGTTGTATAGGTGATCATACAATAAAATATATATTTTTTGCTGTAAAGATTTTAAGAGATATGACGTAGGCCTCTACAACATTATTTGGCCCATTTCACCGGATGGCCCATTTTAGCTGACTTCAATCTATGTGAGAAGCAGAGATCAGGAATATAGGTGTAAAATAATCAGTGAAAATTCTGAAACACCAGAACTGAAAAACCAGAAACACCATTTTATATCAGCCTACATTTTAATGCAAAGCCTAAAGACCGGTTTATTCCATCAACATTCCAGGCAACAGTGATACTTAGTCTATTTTCCAATTTTTTTATCCTTTGAACTTAAGTAGCCTATAGGAAATGTTAAATCTGAATCTGGCTGCTTCTGCCAGGAAACGGAAACCTATAATAGGCTACAGAGAGTAAATCTGAGAGTAAAGAGAGTGAATCTGCTTATAATGTCATTATATCATTACTATGTAAAAAATAAACATTTTGAGAATAATGAATGACACAACCTTAAAGTATTTTTCATTGGCTTTTATTTGTAGCTAATATTGAAAAAGTGTAGAGTTGAATATGCAGTAATTACGGAATGACATATAGATGACTATACTCATGGCCTATGATGTTGTTTCATAATTTATATTAAATTACAAAGTTTAGTGCATTTTAGTGCATCTGCTCGACTCAACAACAACTGTTTGCGCTGCCTGTTTTGCTGCCTCTTTCGCGATGGTCTTGCAACCTAAATAATTATGAAAGTAGCCTACATCCATACACGAAAAATCTAACTACAACTGTATTGTCCATTTTCCGCTAGAAATTCTAATGTTTTAAACTTTAGAGACAAAACTTTCTTTATATGCCAGTTTCTGCTGTCAAGGAAGATGAACGTTGGCCATTATTTCTACTCGTTCCGGGGCGTTCCTCCTGCCGTATTCTACAGCTACACCAGTGTTCTATCCAGGGCATTCCTATGAAGTCGCTAGTCATCTCAATGAATTGGTCCTCTTCTGTATTGCGTATGAGCAGTAGACAGTGTTACTTTATAAAAACAAGTGCTTTTTACACTTTGTAATGTCACATTTTTCAATATTTGCATTGTTCTTCTTTTTGTATAATATCGATTATTGTCTCATCCAGTTGTTTTTAGGAGACACTGCCTCTCTTGCCAGCCTACATTCGCATAATAGCTTCGATTATGATGGAAATGTTTTAGAAATTGTGATTGTCTTATTTTATCCTTCCATCAGCCACAGAATGGCTCGCAAGCATTTTTTACAGCCTATGCTCGCAAGAAAAAATAAACATTTAAGAATAATGAATGACACACACAACCTTAAAGTATTTTTCATTGGATTTTATGTGTACATTATATAATAATAATAATAACAATAATAATACACCTTTATTTATATACCACATTTCATACAAGGAATGCAGCTCAAAGTGCTTTACATCAATAAAAGTCAATATAGATATATAGTGTAGAGTTGGAGAATATGCAGTAATTACAGAATGAAATATGGAAGACTATAATCATGGCCTATAAAGTTGTTTGATCATTTATATTTAATTACAAAGTTTAGTGCATTTTAGTGCATCTGCTCACCTCAACCACTTTATGCGCTGACTAGATGTAGACTTGAAGCATGTTTACAGACATTTAATCTTTTATGTAGGCTAGTTTTCACAATCATATAACTTCATGGGCATCCAATAATTCTTTCATAAGTCCCTCTGCCCTTCCATTTATGTCAGGCGTTATGCAAACTGAGCACATATTTTTTAGTTAGTGTAATAGGCTATATCCGACATGGAGAATTACATGTGTAAATGCAGCAACATTTGGCCAAAAATAATCTGCGACAATTCTAAAATACATGATAGCCAGTCACTTTAGTTATTACATTATATTGCTAAGACTAAAGTTAAAAGTATTTTACGACATGATAGAAATTATTTAGTTAATTCTCAGCCAGGGCTAAAGATCTTTTGTCTGTGGTTATTGGCCATTGAACCATTAAAAGCATTCATTCAGTGAGAGGTGCTTAGCGCCTTGGTTGCTTAGCGCCTGGGTACCAGATAATTGGCTGGGTACCAACGTTAGGCGGCGTCGGATTTTGGCAGTTTTAGTAGTAATTAGGGGTAAAAAAAACATGGAAATCATTGATAAAAAGCTTTCTGTTTGAGATTTTTGAAATTGGACAACAGAATAATGTATAATGTATACAGAATAATGTAAAATAAACATATTTAGGAAAAGTCAAGGAAGGAGGAGGGTGTAGCTTTCAAAATCACAGATATATTTTAATTACAAACTCAAACGCCCGATGGCGTCGGCCTTTGGCGGTTCTAGTGTTAACCCTGTCAGGGTTGCAAATGAAAGAATACGATAAATAAAATTGTCATAAACAATCAGCATTAAGCAACACATTGGTTTAATGGAATACAGAATTGTAATTATAGTCAGTGATATCGATGAGCCTGGGGCATTTAGAAATACACGGGTGGCAATTTGTTCCCAGCTTTCCTTCCTGCTTTATGTCTGGATTATATTTTTTATGCTCTTCTTATTTCTCTAAAATTATAATGTACTAGAGTTTAGCGAAATATGCAGCTCTCATAGATTCGTCCGTGTCTGTGATTGGTCCGATGGTGCACACACCGCCCCTTTTATGTGCACACGCTCGTCACTAGATTGGGAAATCCTGGGTTGATTTAACAAATTGATAACCACCCTCTTGACATCTCTTATCTAGATCGCAATTGTTAGATTTAGTGAAGCCAGGCAATGAAAAGAAATCCAGGGCATGTTGAACTTGCTTCGTAGTGTAGGCCTCTGTTGTTTCAATCAATGCAATGATGTTCAGGTGTAAATTATAAGAAAGAAACAGAGAGAACTGAATGGTACAGTATATGGCCTCATCAAAATGGACTCTTGCTGCAGTCTGACCTATGTGTTCATGGGTGCACAAATCCAATTACAGATGAAACATGTCTCAGCTTCGTAAAAACTACCTGGACGTTCCACAACAATACTGAAACACAATCAACAGATGTGACATTGCCCTTTTTTGGCAGAAGGGCACAATGCCCTAGCCTGGCTGACATCACTCAGCTTATGAGTCTGGAAATGGTTGTTTGATGTTGTTGACTAAAAGTGTTGATAACGAGAGCATCTGCCTTCACTATCTCCATTTTGATTTGCACAAATCATGATTTATGTTTTACTAAAGCACTGCCCCATGAAACCGAAGAGTCAATTCATCACGTCTCTCCCCTGAGCTAGCACATCTGGGTGAGGGCGTTGGATAATCTGTTAGCATGTTACAGTAGATGTATTTCCACTCATATACCCAACATCTGCTGAGCACAGACCCACACAAGTCATATCCACCACTCTCTCGCCTATAGGCTACTAGTGTACCTGACTGGGAAACTGAAGTTCACCCAAACTTGCGATCTTACAGAGGCCGGCGGATCCTCTAACTGTTATGGGTTGCCACCACTCGCCATACTCGTCCTTAGTCCTGCTATCTCTGACTCACTGGACCGTCGACCTGACTGCGTACATATGCAAAGCTTGGCTACTTAGCTTCAGAGATACAGATTAGGTGTCCCTAAAGAATTGGTGTATCTAACAGTAGTTCCACATTACATTAATTTATTTGCACTGAAGTTTTATTTATTTTTATACCGTGTATTCTCATTGTAAATTTATGCACCGAACTGTGACGCCCGTACCATTTCGGTTCAATGCGACATGACACTTGTACCGTTTTGGATCAATACAACAAGTACACCCATAGGAGGAACTACTATTCCTCATTTCGGTTCAATACGAATACACGTATCGTTCCACCCCTAAGAGTAAGTAAAGAAAATAACATTTAAACAATGAGCAGTAAAACAGATACTTTGTCTCTCATGTGGGCTTGGGGCCTTGCTTATGCCAATAGCTAATGAATTCAAATCATTCAAAACACAGGCACATTTTCTGAGGGAATACTGAAATGAGTATAGGCTCCTGTACAGAAAAGTTGGTCACCTCTTTGCGCTGTGAGTCATGTGGGTTGCGTCAACCAGGCAAAGTCTCAAGGACAATAGTAGTGTAACAGTCTACCACCTGAAGCTTATTCAAGGTCACATGTAGGTCAGGCAACATGACAATGAACATAACCACAAAAGCAAATCAGCAAAATTGCTGATACAGAAAAATTGCATCTTGCAATAACCAAGTCAAAATTCCAGACCACAACCCAAATACCCTGTACCAAATCAACAACAAAACCAAGAGTTCCATTTTTATTTTTTGTATTTATGACAAATGTACTTGTGGACACCTCTTATTAGCTGCCATGTGCAGCAAACATTGTAGCTCCGCAATCTGTGGCTTTGTGCTTTGTGATGAAACTGCACATTTTAGAGTGGCCTTTATTGTGGCCAGCCTAGGGCACATCTGTGCAATAATCATGCTGTCTAATCAGCACCTTGATATGACTCAACTGTGAGATGGATGGATTATCCCAGCAAAGTAGAAGTGCTCACTAACACAGATTTAGACCATACATTGTATATTATTGGATATAACCATGTGTGACATCAACCATTGGTTTGTTAAGATCTGATTTGGGTCATCGAATTTGCCGTTAAGGGCGCAGACATCTTGGTGTCTTTGTCTTTGTGGATGTGACGATTTTAGACGAGAGGGAGGAGTAATCTAGATAGCTAATTGACATTAATTGGGATGCTAATTAAAAACAGTATTAAAACAAAATGTAATGTTACTTACCGGAAAAAGTGAACTGCCAACTCATTTGAGTGTCTTGTCGTACAACCGAACGCCATAGCCACGCCCTAAACTGCCCTTTACTTTATTTCCAATTTTAAAATCAACGAGACCATAATTAAAAAAATGAACATCATGATGAATTGCAGAAGGCTTAAATCTAGCGATTGAGATCATATACCCTTTTCATAGACTATTACAGAAACCAAGCTCTTTTGCAACCAGGCGTAACGCCCCCAGCTGGAATTCAGATAGAATGCAGGTTTAAGGCACTTCCTCATTTGCGTCAATTTGCCAAACCGGATGCTCACCCTGTGATTTAGACAGATTTGTGAACAATATTTGAAAGAAATAGGCTTTTTGTGTACATAGAAGTGTTAGATCTTTGAGGTCAGCTCATGATAAATGGAGGCAAAAACATGAAAATTTTTGTTCAGTGTACATTTTCATATTTTTGTTGTATTATATGACATAATGCATTAAATTCATTGTCACAAAAGTTTGGGTTTGTCTTATTCTTGTAGCCAAGTCTTCTGAATCCAAAACTATAAGGCACTTCACTGTAGGCCAAAGTATGACCCTTTCAAAAGCCAAAATATCAACAAAGTACCAGGTGGACTTCAACCCCCTTAGACATTGAAGGGTTCATTATATTTGAAAAATGATTTGACTCAAATTCATTTCCATATGTGCTGTTGTCTTGATTCGCAGGTGTCTGCGAGTATGCTAAATAGTCTTGAAACAAACAGTAGTTATTCAATTCTGAGAAGTCAAACAAGGAAAGAGTGTTACAAAACAAAATATTTATTTTCTGTGGGATACACACCTAACTGTGTAGTGGGCATGGGTAATTTAATGAAATAACATTTCCTATTTTTCACACATCACTATACAATGTGGGCTTCATTTTGTTTCAAAACCTCAATGTGGCCCTCAAGCTTTTAGAGAAATATGAAGAATATGAAAAATATAACCCAGACGTAAAGCAGGAAGGGAAGCTGGCAAAAAATTGCCAACTGCGTATATATAAATGCAACAGTTACAAGGGTCATCGATATCACTGCTCTGGCTTGAACGCACAACTACATTGACTATAATTACAATTGTGTATTCCATTAAGCCAATGTGTTGCTTAGATGAATGCTGAGTGAGTGTAAGACAATTTTCTTGCCGTATTCTTTTGGTTGCAACCCTGACAGTGTTAAACGGTCTTGGGAGTAAATAAAAAATGTACAGGGTTTGTCAGTTAATCAATGTTAAAATATTGGGTTGTTCACCAAATATATAAAGTACTGTGGGAGTCAATAGTGAAATGTTTGTACTGTCTCTACAGTGAAAGGAGATACATTGATGTTAGTTCTCCACATCAACCACAGCATTAAAATACCTGTAGCAAACAAATGCCACGCTATGCAGTATGTGGAACTGTAAGTGCACAAATGCGATGTGCGCACTGGCAAAATATGGCTCAAGAAGCTGACAAAGACAGATCAGTCCCTCCCCACTGAGATTCTATATCTTTCTTGAAGATACTCATCAGTGAATGCCAATGGCAACTCCCAGAATGGTGACGCCATTTTCAATCAAGGATTGATTGGTCAGTAGGCGGTGCTTTAATTTGGGTTAATCTGTTATTGCGACTATAACCTGCTCCGGAGCATGTTAGGTTCACAGCATGAGAAGATGTATCATGGAAATGTAAACTGGTAATAGGTGAACCACCGTTGTGATACTGAAAGCCCAGAGTTAAACCTGAAGTTTGCTTGCTAACCCAAAATCTTACTTCATAGTATAGGCCTCTGGTCTCCTTTGTCTCTGGGACGTTCCCTATCGATAGCAAGATAGAGAAGGCCTTTTCGGTATGATAAGCACGTTAATAAACTCAGCTATATGATTTGATTAACCTGTGTCAGTATTAATTCTTCCATCCTGGTCAGAGCTGTATTACTTTGTACCACCCCATGTGGAGTCATTGGGTATGGTTAGAATGCCACAACCAGGATACAAACCCTGGCCACCATGACGCATTGATTTGTTGTTATTCTGAAAATGTTCTAACATAGGTATATCTTGGCAGTGACTATTCTACCAGAAACAAAGTTGGGATTCCAATATATAGATGTATCTGTGATGCATGGTAAAATAGATAGAATTGAAAGAATTTGGAAGAAAGCACTTTGTAAAAGCAAATGGGGTGTTGTGGCGCCAACACACAAACTTACAACACTGGTTTTTAATGTTACGTATAATGCATTCTCTCAAAAGCAAATAATATCTATATATTTATATTAAATATATACTACTGGACACTGCACTAACTCAGTTTTTCTGTTTCTCAGAATCACATTGTCAACTTGATGGTAAGGTTATGATCTCTTTATTCTCCAGGCTGGTATATGGACATATTATTTTTGTCTTAATGCAAATTTGCTTGTTTGGAATGTTTGATTATCTGTTATTTTATATAATAATTTTACTATGAAGCCAAATGTAGATTTTCACTGGGTGGACAATAATGTTTTCAATGGCTACATTTAGACTCTAATTATCTCTTTCAGTTTGTGGCACCACTCGACCCAACAGTAAAATAGTTGGGGGTAAGGATGCTCGTGCAGGAAGCTGGCCCTGGCAGGCTAGCCTGCAGATATATGGCAGCAATAATTGTGGCGGGTCCCTTATCAACCAGGAGTGGGTGTTGTCTGCAGCCCACTGCTTCCCAAGGTGATCAAGCCGCAGTTGAATTTGTCAACACTTCTTTTCTTAATTTACATTAAATATGATGTTGATTAAGGTACAATCTACCATGGTCTGTATTATATAGACTCTGCCAGTGGAATAATGATATGCGTTTTTACAGTTTTTTGTTTTTGTCACTGATTATTTGAACAAAGCATGAAGGCACTGCTTAAACATGGAGCTGAAACACAAATAATTAAAATTATTTGAAGGGTTTTAATTAGCTTAGGTTTTTAATTTCATTTTTCCACTGTTAAGGAAAGGCCATATACCTACTACATAGCATACGGACCCAGACTTAAAGTTATGCAACTAACCAAATTATTTGAGAATTACTTCTATGTTTCAGAGATTAGTATTGGCAATTAAGGTGGCATAGCTGGAAAATTTAAAATAAGTATTCATAAAAATAAGACATTGGATTTTTGTGCCTCGTAAAATATCTTTAATTGGTCATAAAATCTTGCCAATTGTGTACGAGCTCTAAGAATGATCACATTTCACAGTTGCATGTATATATTTCTGGAAAAAAAGGAGTAAAAATAAAATACATAAGTCATTTGTAAAAATTCATGATTTTCTGTAGTTAATCACAAATTAATCACTATTTTAAACTGTTCAAATTTGGCCATGAATAAAATTGTTCATTTGAAAAAGCAGTGTATTATGTTAAATAATACATAAAAATACTAATGCATAATGTAGATTACTTAAATAAGAAAATGCATAGTGTAGGCAATGTAGATAGAGATTTTTATAAACTTCAACTTTTATTTATTTAGCACATTTAATAGTGTTGCCCACAGTTTACCGTAAAACATACATCGATAGAATCATTTCAGGCCTAGCAGATGTAGGCATGGCTACACACTCCTGGGCATCCCCGTCATCCAACAACATAAAAAGATCAGTGTAAAGACAAAGGAAACTAACTAACAATAAATTGAAAACCACATATCATTTACTAAAAGCTAAGTTAAAAACATAAGTTTTTAATTGAGATTTAAAAAATTCTATAGTTTGAGGTAGTCGGATATGAGGCCACAACAGAAAAAGCAAGGTTACCTTTTGACTTTTCAACAAACATTAATCAGTGGGAGCTGTCATATTTACCCGTTATAGAAGTTGTTGGTTAATTATGCTAATTGAATGTGTTCTTCTGGAACTGTGACATTAGAGCTTGCAACATCAATGCTTAGATAACAAATATGTTACCATGCTAATATGTTACCGGCCCTAACCAATTTGGTGCCCTAGGCAAGATTTCAGCCAATTGCCAATCAAAATGTTCATACACTTGTAGAAAAACATCTTACAGCTTTGTTTTACAGCATTTTTATTTTTTAAATAAAAATCTTTTAAGTAATAAAATTGTAATGTTCAGCATACATTAATATTTAGCATAAAATAAATACAAGACTACAGTCTTCACAAGTTACTCAATGACACCCATCGCTCCCTGGATTATAGCACACCACAACCAACAGATAATTAATGAATCACACCTTCCTTCAATTCACCTGATACTATATAGTCAGGGTCTACACCGGCTGTAAGCAATCAGCCATCAAACATACCTGCCCACAATTAGCCAATATAACCTCTCTCTAGGTCATTGGTCCTGAAACCCTTCCATGGAGGGCCTAGTCTATGCAGGTTTTTGCTTTTACCTTGTACGAGCCTGATGGAGTAGCTCACTAATTGGTTAGGATCCCCCCTTACCTGGCAGTCTAGGTCCTAATTATGCTCTAATTGAAGGGAAAGACCAAAAACCAGCATACACTAGGCCCTCCATGTAGGGGTTTGAGGACCACTGCTCTAGGTGAAAAGAAGGAAGGCACCACACTTAGATGCAATAATGTAAATAAACATAACCTCAGTGCCTAGCACTGAAGTATAACCCCCCTTAACAAATAAACCTTAAGAACATAAATCTACCATACAAATATACTGGGATACACATTCAATATATTCCCTTACACAATATAACGAGGAGTCCATTTCTTAGTTCATCTTTCCTACCACAACCTGGCTATAGTCCCTACTTGCCCTCCGCTTGCCCTAATCTAAGCCCTGAGATACATTAATAGTAATGCATTCAGCTCAGTAGATAAATCCATATACAGCCGAGCCATACAAATATTTCAACCCATCATCGTAACATCATGTTCAACAGAACCAAGACACCCCGCCATCCACCTGAACATATTAGAATTGACAACCATAATAACCACATCGATACCCAACTTTAACCATGTAAACACATTGACTTATGGGCATCCAAGATGCCTTATTCAGTCTGATGTAACACCCACAGGCGCCAGATTGACAGCACCTCATATGCTCTTCAGAGTTGACTCATAGATAAATCACAATGAAGTAGAAGCAGCGCAGATGGAGCTTGGCATTAACCTCTTAAGGATCACCCTTAAAAATTGTCAAATTCCACCTAAAAAAACATACCTAAGGTTAATCTCTTGTTACACTGGACCTGAAGCAAGGAGAAATATATGGTTAATATGTTTTAAAAGGAAAGACTTTAAATTTATTTTGGAAATGTATAACTTATGTAGAATAAATGTACACAGTGAATATTGCACAAGATGAAAAAAAAAGCATAATTTTTTTCAGTTTTTATTTTTCTACATCCTCTTTGAAAGACAACTAAAAAGCCATATATTGAGATAGTGTCCTGGGGGTTGTTCCATAAAGCCCGCTTAGAAAAGCAGAGATTAAAGTCCAAAACGTGACTTGAACGAACCAAACTAATCAGCTGCGCTTAAGTCGTTAATTTGAAGATCATGTGATCAAATAGTCTAGATTATTGCGCATGCACGCCAATTTACCATGGCAAAGAAGGGGAAAGAAAGAGCAGCGATGTTCACCGTGACTGAGTAGCGTTTGTTTCCCGACAGTGATGGGCAGCAGCATCACTACAAGTACACGCAAGCTACATTTACACAAGTATTTTTGAAGCTCAACTCTGAAATACAACTGTTAAGGATCAGTAAGTGACTCACGCCAACGCGATATACGTTGTGTAGCCGAATAGTGATGTGCGAATCCTGAACGATTGTATTTTTTTTTCAGTGAATGGTTGTAATGAATCACTGTTTTAAAAGATTTATTCATGTGAATCCCTTTGGCGCAAGTCAAAATCACACAGATTTAGCAGGTGAAGTCGCGCAGAGTGTCGTCTAGAGTTGCTTTCAACTCCTCCCACCTCCTCCCTTTCGTTGTTTGTGGCCATTCTTTTTTTCCCAGGCCACAAGTCTAAATAATCTCTGTCCGATATTCAGAAAGAGTCCTGCTCGCAGCAGAGAGTGAGGAAGATATTCTAAACCCAGACTTGGTGAGCACAATCCATCCAGCAGGGAGTTTGTACGACATTTCAGGGACATTGCCACACAGTGCCAGAGTCTACTCACCAAAAAGCCAACCCACTATGTTAACTTTGGCCCAGTCCACTACAGTTAGTTAGAATTGACGATTTATATGAATTGTGTTGTTTATACATCGTTTCCCAATTCAAAAAGTATATTATTAGCAAAGAGGGTTATTTTTTGTGTTACTACGGTGATGTTAGATTATGAAGAGTTGAGTTGGATATTTTATAGTACAGATAGTAATAGATATTCTATTTTGAATGGAATTGTGTTGTACATTTTAATTAAAGCACTTAAATTATGTTTAAAATTAGTTTTACGAAATACTTCATTCATCAGATTGTGCTACTTTCCGCTGTTCTCAATGACACATAACCTACTAACCAAATGTTATGAAATATGTTAACCACATAATACAGTAATAGACAATGTAGCCTAACAGAATAATAGAGGAGTGTATGTAGCATATTACAACTGATGTAATCTGTTCATATTCATATCATAATATGGTCATATGTTAAGCTAGCTAAATAATACAAGTGATAATATAGATTAAAGGGTCTGTGTCAGGTTTTACTGTAGTCAAATGTAATGACGGGCATAAGTTAGGTCGACAAAGGTTTACTTAATGAAGACTAACCGGCAATTTCCACCAACTGCGGAACGGCTGCGGATCCGCTCCGGAACGGCGGCGGAGTCAATAGGTTTCCATTAAAGTCAATGTTTGTATGTTCACTGACTGTGGAACGGCTGCGTTCCAACTCCGTCCCAGCTCTGGCGATCTGCAGCCCTGCGGAGCAGATACGCAGAGCTTCTATTTCTACCGGATGCCGGAGAGCTCCGCAGCAACTCAGTACAGTATATATGCTGTTATATCGCGCAATCATACGTGAATGCGCGAGGGTCCATCTATAGTCACTGTCAGCCGTTCCGCAAACAATACGGACCTGGTGGGTATTGAATGATGGTGGAGCACGGAGCCGACACGCAGCGGAGCCGATCTGCAGCCGTTCCGCAGTTAGTGAAAATCCCGGGTTACTCATTTGCTTTTTGTCTGAAAATGGTTCATTTGTTTTCATGTGTGCTTGAAACATTTAATTCTGCTCTATTATAAAAAACAATATGGTGACATCATGAGGTTTAAGCAGTAGAACAAAATGATTCATTAAATTCATTAAATAATCTTTTAAAAGATAACATTGACTTTGAATAAAGTTGATTCAATCAAAAAAAATAGCTAAGATGTAGTAAACTACCAGTGGCGGCGACAGGCTGGGGCGAGACGGGGCTAAAGCACCCCCAAGAATAAGCCTAGCACCCCCTTTAGCATCCCCTAGAAATGATTTTTCATATTTTCATATAAAAACACATCGTTATTTTCCCTGGATAATGTAGCTACATTCGCTTTTCTAAACGGTTAAGTCCAAGTAAGCAACATTTGCATAGTCGTTATCGTTAACTAACCATCCCTGCCATCCTCGCATGCAACTGGACGTAATGAAACTGATGCGCAGTCACTAAAACTCACAGTAGGCTATACTCACTGTTTGAGGATCTATTCCGTAACACAAAATATGTCGACATGCTACATTCTCCTAATATCCAGATAGCAAAAAGAGAGGCAGAGGCAATTCTTTACAAGAATAAATATATTTTCCTATAAATAAACTGTATTGCATGCCTGGCATATAAATTAAATGCCCAATTGTCTTTGTGGAATGGATGATTGCGAGTAGGAGTCATTTGGAGAACAGACAGGTGTGCTGACCGGTCCAACTTTTACAGGTGAAGGGGAAAAATCTAAAATATATCTATATCTCATTTGTCTGTTTTTTACCTAAATCGCTTGAATTAAGTCTAATTATTGTACTATCTCGCTCATCAGGCAACTCGCTCACTCAGGTAGAGCAGTAGCGCGCGAATATATGGATCTGTCCCACTATGCGTGAGAAACGTTTGTGAAATAACGAGTATTTACGTGAAAAACGAATGGCCTTTCACATTGAATACTCTTAAATAGAGAAATGTGATTGCTTTTTGTCCATACAATTTTGTATAACAAAAGTCAGCTGCGTGGTTTCCAAACGTTTCTCTGCCAACAAGGAAGAAATGCCAGCTCGCTCTTCTTCATGATCTGTCTGATCTGCAATGTCGAGGTGGCGTTCAAATTGTTGAAATAATAATGCAGACATCTTTTTCCAACTTCACAATTTGCTCTATGATTTCATTCTCAATCAGCAGAGGATGTCAGATTCAGAATATATTATAGAGCCATGATATGCTGCTATGAATTTAGAAGTCTGCATTGACAACCTGAGTGTGTCTTCTCCGCAGCACTACCAATTAACACCAAATTGAGCAGGTAAAGAGTTCACACCTAAACAGTCATCAATTAATTGAAAACAAAGAGTAAAAAAAAATTCCTTATGGTCAATGGTTATTTATGAACTCCCTTTACCTGGTCATAGGTTATGAACTTCCCAAAACAGACTTTTTAACAATGCTGAACATTTGACATAAAATGTGTGAGAGCAATATTAACACATTCATTGTGCTGTCCCTTATTCTTAGTTTTAAGAGTAGCTTATGGTGATTGTCTCATTGGGAATTCGCCATAGAACTTTGAGATTGTGAAATGTGAAATGTTGTTAGGTTTTCTCCTATTGAACAGACACTTGTGTCATTAAGTTGTAAGAAAGCTGTGCAGGTCGCCTGAGCGCGCATGAATGCAATTCATGTCAGCACCTCCATATGGCGTCCCGATAGGCTCAATAATATGACGTTGCAACATGCACTCGTCTCAATGAACGTCTGCTCGACGTCTTATTTTTTTTATTATTTTGCAATACATTCCATTCAATTTAAGACGCAGACGAGACGCAGACGAGACGTAGACGTGACGTAAGTAACACGTAGCAGTGTATGAGGGGTGGATTATGCCATATAGATCTAGCTAAGTGACCTACCGTCTACTTGCTCTCATTTAACGTCGCCGTGAACGAATCTCTTTACCTTTATGTCGCTGTGACACCGCCATGAGTGATCAACTATCAATCAACTATCAATCAACGATCGTCTGAACGTCGCCGTGACACCGTCGTGAGTGATTAACTTGTGGACCACCTGAACGTCACCGTGACACCACCGTGAGTGTTTTCAAGAGTAGTAAAAGAATGTAGCAAGATAAGATTCCAACTGTAACTGCTTCACCAATTCACTGAAAAAAGTCTAAATCTGAAAATAGTCTAAATTGTTGTGCTGGTAAAATGTTCGTTTGTGCCGTTGCAGTATTTATTATATTAGACATTTAATTATGTGTTGATGACGTCACCCCCCCACTTGCTCCAAACTGACTGAAAATAGTCTTATAGACCTATGAAAGCTGATTCCTTGTTCATTACAACTCTTACAAAAAGTAATTTACTTTCCCATGTTTAAGAACTAACTGTACTCTTTAATGAACACAAAAACAACTTTTTTACCTACTACACTTGTACAAATCTACAAAAATTGAAGGTTGGCTGGACTACAACATTTAAATTATGTACTTCACATAACATATATATTTCTAGAGCTCCTATATTGAGCAACTCTAATTTAGTGAGCACTGTAAATTATAACTTTTGTAAGTGTAATAATAATGGAAGAATTTCAAGACAGTAATATAACTCCCAAGTCTTGAAACAAACCTCTAGCCCACACATCCACTACAGCCCAGACATCCCTCTACACCATGATCAGCCATTAATGGGCAGGAGTAATTTACATATCTTTTTAATGCATTGTATACAGGTGCATCACAATAATATACAGTGATTGACCTAGAGCTCTTTTCATGGCTGTGCCCTGTGTAAGCATGTACAATTTAGACACAAACATTTGGAGCGATCTAGTAAAGATCCCAATATAATATATTGTATCAATATAATTTATAAGATACCAAACAGCTAACTAACTCAAGTCTGGTTCAGTACACACAACCACAATCAAGTAAGACCGCTGACTTGACAGTTGTCAATGAGATGTTCAATTTCCATATTTTCTTAAAGAGGCAACTGCATACAGAACATTTCTGTAATTTTAGTATTTATTTGTATATTACAATTTGTAAAAAAGTCCATCAAATCTGTGGCCGTATCAGACCAATTGTCACACAGGCCAAAAACACTCAACATAAAAAATGCTTTATTACACATTCAATGAATAGGTCAACAATTTAGGAAGAGACAGAGGCTGCATTTTTATGCTACAGTATCACATTTTAAATTTTAGGAATCTACACTCAACCCCGCTTTTTTAGAAACCAACAGAAACATTTCTTCTTTACACATTTGATGAATAGGTCAACAATTTTTGGGAATATACAACATTGTCATTGAGACCGAACCTTTGAATTCGGAAAAAACTGTGTTCCTGTCAGCCTATTTGTGCAGTTTATGGTGATTCTTCAGAAA